>JAODAL010036627.1:0-41437 GCA_025379985.1 Phyllomedusa bahiana | reverse complement strand
AAAACAGACAGAAAGACAGACATACTGAAAGACAGAGACAAAAAGACAGAGACAGAAAGACAGACAGAGACAGAAAGACAGAGAAAGAGACAAAAAGAAAGACAGAGACAGAAAGACAGACAGAGACAGAAAGACAGACAGACATACTGAAAGACAGAGACAGAAAGACAGACAGACAGAAAGACAGACAGACATACTGAAAGACAGACAGAGACAGAAAGACAGAGACAGAAAGACAGAGACAGAAAGACAGACAGACATACTGAAAGACGGACAGAGACAGAAAGACAGACAGAAAGACAGACAGACAGAGACAGAAAGACAGAGACAGACAGAAAGACAGAAAGACAGACAGAGACAGAAAGACAGACAGACAGAAAGACAGAGACAGAAAGACAGAGACAGAAAGACAGACAGAGACAGAAAGACAGACAGAGACAGAAAGACAGAGACAGAAAGACAGACAGACATACTGAAAGACAGACAGAGACAGAAAGACAGACAGACAGAAAGACAGAGACAGAAAGACAGAGACAGAAAGACAGAGACAGACAGAGACAGAAAGACAGACAGAAAGACAGACAGAAAGACAGACAGACAGAAAGACAGAAAGACAGACAGAGACAGAAAGACAGACAGAAAGACAGACAGACAGAAAGACAGACAGAGAGCCGTTTGGGTGAAGCCTGAGCGGGTCACAAGTCTAGTATCGCAGTTCTCCCCTTGTGCCCTCCTGTCAGTGCCGGATAGGAGAACAGGGATCTGTACAATGACCCCGCACTGTGCCTGCACTATGCAGTGGATGTGTCCGTGGAGCTGCAGCCTCTGTGCGGGGGGGGGGTCTATAGACAAGTATTATACAAGTATCACACAAACATCTGGCCGGGATCAGAGCCTCAGAGACAGGGCTTCTAAGAGGTCTCTAGATGAGAACTACACACTTCACCCAACTTTCCCAATAGGGGGCAGCTTGGTCACACTCTGTAATCTTGACTAGTCGGTCGCTAACCGTTCTGCTTGAGGCTCTGGAGATTTGTCCACATTATGCACATAAGGGTGAGGCATATCCCAAATTGAGGTCTGTAGGGACGTGCCGTGTGGCGCTCATGGGTGCCTGGATGTTTTAGAATTTCTGGTTCAGCAAGTACAAGGACTCGGCCGCCATATAAGCCGGATTGTGCGATGGACTCACCTCATGGTGGCTGCTGCCCTCGTTCTCATGGTGGCTGCTGCCCTCGTTCTCATGGTGGCTGCTCCCCTCGTTCTCATGGTGGCTGCTCCCTCGTTCTCATGGTGGCTGCTGCCCTCGTTCTCATGGTGGCTGCTCCCCTCGTTCTCATGGTGGCTGCTGCCCTCGTTCTCATGGTGGCTGCTCCCCTCGTTCTCATGGTGGCTGTTCCCCTCGTTCTCTGCCGCTCTCCTGTTTGCTCTTCTTGTACCTTTGATCAGTGACACAGTCCTGAGAGGCCGGTGACCTCCCCAATTTGTTCTGTTCAGGAGGGGCCCTGTCAAAGTTTACCTTGAGCTCCGTGATGTAGAATCCCAGAAATGTGCATAATATCGAGGAATAACCATTGGCCATCAGCACAGAGCGGCGGCAGGTTTGGGTAGAGCCGGCATTGAGCCAATATGAGCCTGAGCTTCCATGAAATGTTTTATTGAACCTCTCACTTTCATAGAAGGTCATTCGCTATAATTCACTGGGATTCGCCCTCACCCTGCTATTTTATTGGATTATTCCTACTTATAAGAGGAGTCACAGCTACTCAAGGCCTAACACCCCTCACAAACATCACCTGGGCGACCCTCTCTGCTCGCTCATACGGGGTTGACCCCTCTAAGATGTCCATAATCCTAAATATCTCATGTAGAAAGGGGTAGTTTTCACAAGACAACACATTTGAAGGTGTTCTCCCATTACAGATGTTCATTGCATGTTCACAGCTTGTGACATGAATGTCTGATACCAGTAGATGCAGGTTCCACATTTGGTGCCCACTCTTATGTGAAGAGTGGGGGTCTTCCAAGCCCAGTCGTGCGTGGTGAGGGAGCGGTTGGCCTCCAAAAGAGTGGTGGTCACTCATGAGTGTTTCTTTCTTTAATAATTTCTGCGGGGGTGGTGTACCAGTTTGCCATGCTTCAATGGGAGTGATGAACCAGTTGGCCATACTTCTATGGGAGTGGTGATCCAGTTGGCCATACTTCTATGGGAGTGGTGAACCTGTTGGCCATACTTCAAGGAGAGTGGTGAACCAGTTGGCCAAACTTCTATGGGAGTGGTGAACCAGTTGGCCATACTTCAGTGAGAGTGGTGAACTAGTTGGCCAAACTTCAATGAGAGTGGTGAACCAGTTGGCCATACTTCTATGGGAGTGGTGAACCAGTTGGCCACATTTCTATGGGAGTGGTGAACCAGTTGGCCAAACTTCTATGGGAGTGGTGAACCAGTTGGCCATACTTCTATGGGAGTGGTGAACCAGTTGGCCATACTTCAATGAGAGTGGTGAACTAGTTGGCCAAAATTCAATGAGAGTGGTGAACCAGTTGGCCATACTTCTATGGGAGTGGTGAACCAGTTGGCCAAACTTCGATGAAAGTGGCGAACCAGTTGGCCATACTTCTATGGGAGTGGCGAACCAGTTGACCATGCTTCAATGGGAATGATGAACCAGTTGGCCATATTCAATGAAAGTGGTGAACCAGTTGGCCATACTTCGATGAAAGTGGCGAACCAGTTGGCCATACTTCTATGGGAGTGGTGAACCAGTTGGACATACTTCAATAAGAGTGGTGAACCTGTTGGACATACTTCCATGGGAGTTGTGAACCTGTTGGCCATACTTCAATGGGAGTGGTTAACCTGTTGGCCATACTTCAATGGGAGTGGTGAACCAGTTGGCCATACATCTATGGGAGTGGTGAACCAGTTGGCCATACTTCAATGAGAGTGGTGAACCAGTTGGCCATATTTGTATGGGAGTGTTGAACAAGTTGGCCATACGAGTAGGGGAGTGGTGAACCAGTTGGCCATATTCAATGAAAGTGGTGAACCAGTTGGCCATACTTCGATGAAAGTGGCGAACCAGTTGGCCATAAATAAATGGGAGTGGTGAACCAGTTTGCCATACTTCAATGAGAGTGGTGAACCAGTTGGCCATACTTCAATGGGAGTGATGAACCAGTTGGCCATACTTCTATGGGAGTGGTGAACCAGTTGGCCAAACTTCGATGGGGGTGGTGAACCAGTTGGCCATACTTCAATGAGAGTGGTGAACCAGTTGGCCATATTTCAATGGGAGTGATGAACCTGTTGGCCATACTTCAATGGGAGTGGTGAACCAGTTGGCCATACTTCAAGGAGAGTGGTGAACCAGTTGGCCAAACTTCTATGGGAGTGGTGAACCTGTTGGCCATACTTCCATGGGAGTAGTGAACCTGTTGGCCATACTTCAATGGGAGTGGTGAACCAGTTGGCCATACTTCAAGGGGAGTGGTGAACCAGTTGGCCATACTTCAATGGGAGTGGTGAACCAGTTGGCCATACTTCAATAAGAGTGGGGAACCAGTTGGCCATACTTCAATGGGAGTGTTGAACCAGTTGGCTATACTTCAATAGGAGTGGTGAACCAGTTGGCCATACTTCAATGGGAGTGGTGAACCAGTTGGCCATACTTCAATGGGAGTGGTGAACCAGTTGGCCATACTTCAACGGGAGTGGTGAACCATTTGGCCATACTTCAATGGGAGTGTTGAACCAGTTGGCCATACTTCAATAAGAGTGGAGAACCAGTTGGCCATACTTCAATGGGAGTGGTGAACCAGTTGGCCATACTTCAATGGGAAAGGGGTAAAACCAGTTGGCCAACTTCAATAGGAGTGGTAAAACTAGTTGGCCAAATTTTCAATGAGAGTGGTAAAACCAGTTGGCCATACTTCTATGGGAGTGGTGAACCAGTTGGCCATATTTCAATGGGAGTGGTGAACCTGTTGGCCATACTTCAATGTGAGTGGTGAACCAGTTGGCCAAACTTCAATGGGAGTGGTGAACCAGTTGGCCATACTTCAATGAGAGTGGTGAACTAGTTGGCCAAACTTCAATGTGAGTGGTGAACCAGTTGGCCATACTTCTATGGGAGTGGTGAACCAGTTGGCCATACTTCAATAGGAGTGGTGAACCAGTTGGCCATACTTCAATAGGAGTGGTGAACCAGTTGGCCATACTTCAATAGGAGTGGTGAACCAGTTGGCCATACTTCAATGGGAGTGGTGAACCAGTTGGCCATACTTCTATGGGAACTGCAGGTATCAGACGTTTCTGGCCTCTGTTGTGCAGTCTCTTTCTTGCCACTTCTTTTGCTCTAGACGACTCTTGCCTGAAGATTTTGTGAGACGGAACAGCTTGCTAATATCCTGCACTGATGGACATATTAGCTGGAGATACTTGCTCTGACACCCCGGTTTCACCCTTTCTCGCCCTTTTGACTCCTTGCCAGTCTTTTACAGAAATCTTCCCCGTCAGCTTTTCTTTCTCTGTGCAGAGATGTGATGATTCATTCTGTGCCTGTAGGGGGCGCCCTATGATCTCCAGGGAAGGCTGTGGAGTCGGTAAACCAAAGCCCTGACTCCGACTCTGAGTCTAACTCCCGACTCTGAGCCCCACTCCCTCATACTCGCCGCATGTTTAAGTGATAACTTTCCTGCAGTTAAATGGTCACATCCGGCTTTTTATCCCCTTATGATACAATAATCAAGCTATTTAGATAGAACAGACACTGACAAGCAAAATGGTAACAATGTTTTGAACTTTTGACTTTTAGGCTCCTTATCTCACCATCCACTACAGCTTTGAACATGAGACTCCATCATTTTATAAACAATTATCTTGCCTATCTTATACATAAATGTGACCTGTAAGTATATAGCATCTACTCAGTTCTGCAGATTCTTTCCTGTAACTGCATTGTTACTGTTTTGCTCCTAAAAATCAAAATGTAAATTTTTATTATTTTGTTAGTATTTAGTAAATCCCCCTTTGGCTTTCAGCTCTGCCTGAATCCTTCTGGGCTTTGGATCAGATTCAAGCAGGTCTTTACCAAAATCTGCTCCACGGTCTTTTCTACACGTTCCCAATGTTGGTACAGACTGGACTTGGGTATTAATACAGCCTTGTCTTCTGATCTCTACACAAGTGTTGGATTGGGTTGAAGTCTGGGGACTGTGGAGGCCAATACAGCAACTCTTCTTCATGGTCATTGACCCCTTCCTTCTCCAACCTTGACGTCTGCTTCAGGTGGACACTATGTCGTCCTCTTCATCCCCATAGTCCTCGAGTGTATGAAGTATCTCATCTTGTAGGACCCTCACATAGAGCTCAGCACTGAGGTCACCATCCTTCCTGGTCAAGTCTCCACCATCTTTGGCTGTGACCCCTCCCCATATCCTCAGGCTTTCTTCACCGATCCTGACAGTTCCTTCAGTTTCTAACTCCATTCGCACCTTCTCCCTTGGTTCTTCCCATTCCTCCATCAGAGCCCGGTCTATTGATTTTCATCTCTCGTTCCATCCGCCCCTTCTCCCTTGGTTCTTCCCATTCCCCCCATCAGAGCCCGGTCTATTGACTTCCATCTCTCGCTCCGTTCGCCCCTTCTCCCTTCGTTCTTCCCATTCCTCCCATCAGAGCCCGGTCTATTGACATTCATATCTCACTGCGTTCGCCCCTTCTCCCTTGGTTCTTCCCATTGCCCCCATCAGAGCCCGGTCTATTGACTTTCATTTCTCGCTCCGTTCGCCCCTTATCCCTTGGTTTCTTCCCATTCCTCCCATCAAAGCCTGGTCTATTGACTTTCATCTCTCGCTCCGTTCATCCTTCTCCCTTGGTTCTTCCCATTCCCCCCATCAGAGCCCGGTCTATTGACTTTCATCTCTCGCTCCGTTTGCCCCTTCTCCCTTGGTTCTTCCCATTCCCCCCATCAGAGCCCGGTCTATTGACTTTCATCTCTTGCTCCATTCGCCCCTTCTCCCTTGGTTCTTCCCATTCCCCCCATCAGAGCCCGGTCTATTGACTTTCATCTCTTGCTCCATTCGCTCCTTCTCCCTTGGTTCTTCCCATTCCCCCATCAGAGCCCGGTCTATTGACTTTCATCTCTTGCTCCATTCGCCGCTTCTCCCTTGGTTCTTCCCATTCCCCCCATCAGAGCCCGGTCTATTGACTTTCATCTCTCGCTACGTTCATCCTTCTCCCTTGGTTCTTCCCATTCTCCCCATCAGAGCCCGGTCTATTGACTTTCATCTCTCGCTCCTGTCGCCCCTTCTCCCTTGGTTCTTCACAGTCCCTCAATCGGAGCCCGGTCTATTGACTTTCATCTCTTGTTCCGTTCGCCCTTCTCCCTTTCTTTCTTCCCATTCCCCCATCAGAGCCCGGTCTATTGACTTTCATCTCTCGCTCCGTTCACCCCTTCTCCCTTGGTTCTTCCCATTCCCCCCATCAGAGCCCGATCTATTAACTTTCATCTCTCGCTCCATTCCCCCCCCATCAGAGCCCGATCTATTGACTTTCATCTCTCGCTCCGTTCGCCCTTCTCCCTTGGTTCTTCCCCTTCCCCCCATCTAGCCCGTCTATTGACTTCATCTCTCGCTCTGTTCATCCTTCTCCCTTGGTTACTTGCCCATGTCCCCCCATCAGAGCCCGGGTTCTATTGACTTTCATCTCTCGCTCCGTTCGCCCCTTCTCCCTTGGTTCTTCACAGTCCCCCAATCGGAGCCCGGTCTATTGACTTTCATCTCTTGTTCCGTTCGCCCCTTCTCCCTTGATTCTTCCCATTCCCCCATCAGAGCCCGGTCTATTGACTTTCATCTCTCGCTCAGTTCGCCCCTTCTCCCTTGGTTCTTCCCATTCCTCCCATCAGAGCCCGGTCTACTGACTTTCATTTCTTTGCTCCAGATCCCCCGTTTCCAATCTTCCATTTTTCGTCCTTTCCTGTAAACTCTTTGAAGTCGCGGCTTCTTCCCCTTTTTTCGGGCCATCATTCTAGACCTGTGTGATGCGCCCGGTGCTTGCATGGACGTCTGTGATCTCTTACGAAGCCTACGAGCCGCCTCCAGTGCCGTGTCTTAGCGTCAGAACTGATCGCCCTTGTGATGAGCGACTTGTTGGCTCCAATATTTCCCCTGGACGTCACCTCTTGGCTTTGGACGGACTTCATTCCATATTCTTCCCGCTGTCAGGGCCTCACATGATGCTGTTTGTCCTCGGCCCAGAGACGCTATCGATGAGCTGGGTGATGCAGTTTCTCTTTTCTTGGGAAATCTTCTTCATGGCGGCTCGGACCAGTGACCTTTCACTTGGGAATCAGCCTAATAACACACTGAGGGAATGTGAGGACAGGTTGTAATTTGTAGTAACAAGAAGAAAAAGACCACCAGCAGCAAAACAGTAACAACACAGTTACAGGAAAAAATCTGCAGAACTGAGCAGATGCTAAACAGCTGCAGGTCACAGTTATGTATGAGCCGAGAGGATTGTCTATAAAATGATGGGAGTCTCACGGTTACAGCTGTAGTGGATGGGGAGATACGGAGCCTGGTAGTCAAAAGTTCAAAACATTGTTACTCTTTTGCTTGTTGGTGTAAAATATATTTATTTGATATGACTTAAGACACAAAGGGTGACATGTATGATCGGGCTTTTCGCCCGTTTTCTGGCGTAACCTGCGCCTCCCGGCCCGAATCCCGCTGTCGGACGTAGGGATGCGGTGTTAGGAGCAGCGTTCGCCACTTTCAGCTGCGCCCCGCATGAAGGGGCGGGCAATGGGCGCAGTGTGGGCGTTCCGGAGCGGGACGTGGCGCGCTCGAAAACTCCGAGGCATGTACGATCGCGAGTCGGCAAAGTGCGGCGCAGTGCAGCGCTCGGCAGCTCCGACAGGCAGACCTGGTTTATTTTGGTCTAAATGCTCCAGCAGAGGCGAAGTTAAGCAGGATCGGAACATGCGAGGAAGCATAGAAGATCGCAAGAGAAACCCTGGGGTTTCTCACCCGGCAGCAGGAGTATGATTCCAAAAAAAATCGCCTTTATAAAGGGGGGAAAAATTCTCAAAAAGAGCTAAACCTCAAAAATAAAAAATAAAAAAAAATAATCACTTTAAAAAATTTAAACCCCACAAAAACAAAAATTTAGGATATTGGAAATTCCGGGGAAATACAGTAAATTTAAAATTCCCTGAAAGCGTTTCTCTTTGGTCGGCATAAAGGGCCAAAATCAAATAGGAGCGAATGAAACCATTAAAACCTATGAGAACTATTGACCAATCAGAATCAACGGCGGGACATTTAAAAATACAGAAAATGCAAAAAAGAGCTGATTGGTGACTAGCGGGCTTGGTATCTGGGCCCAATCAGATAGGAGCGAAAAAGACCCATTATTCCTAGGAGAAGTTTTGCCCAACAAAATCAAAGGCGGACATTTTCAAAATACAGTAAAAAACAGAAAAGACTATTGGTGAGCTAGGTGGGTTTGGCTATCCCACCAATCAGAGCGGACTATTTTCTCTCATTGTATCTATGGAGAGATCGGGGCCTGAAATCTTGGCGCTCACCCGTGGGGCATGGAGTTTTATAAAAATTTCTTTTTTATTATTTGAAAAACTTTTATCAATAAAGAGAAAAAACCCTTCTTTAAAAATAAAAGTTAAAAACCCCCAAACAACTTTTTTTGGGCCCCGGAACCGGCCTACATGGGGAATTGCAATAAAAAATTTCCCCGGGGAAATACAGAAATTCAAATTTTTAAGCTTTCTGTTGGTCGGGCAAAACCAGCCAATCAGAATAAGACGACAATGCCCATTATACCCCTTGGGGGATATTACCAACAGAATAGGGCGACAGGGCCCCCTTTCTAACCATGGAAAAAAATTGCCCAACATATTCAAAGGTGGGCAGTTCAAAATCAGAAAAAGGCAGAAACGAGTGATTGGTTAAGCGGGGGGGGCTGTCCAGATTAGCCAATCAGAGCACGGCTCTTTTCTCATAATTTTCAGGGGAAAAGGGGCAGAGCGGCCGTTGATTGGCAATTAAAAGGGGGCGGTTATTTGGACCAATGGGAGAGCAGCGACGCTCCTAGGGGTTTTCAAGCAATCTGAAAAAAAACTGTACACCGGCCCGAAATCAAATGAAAAAGCTCCCAAAGTTGTCCCGATGTGAATATAAAAAAATGAAAATATGGGGGGAAATAAAAGAAAAAAATTACATAATAAAAAACTGTTTATTTTTTTTATTTTTTGTTAGCCGAGGGCAATGTATGGGGCAAAGAAAATAAAGAAATAAACATTTTTTTTGATGTAATATTTTCTTTTATTTTTCCCCCATATTATCATTCTTTTATATACAATCGGGCAACTTTGGCATCTTATCATTGTTTCGGCCCCCCGTCATTTTATTTCAGATTGCATTAAAAAACCATAGGAGGTCGCTCGCTCTCCCCTTGGTCCCCAAAAAACCGCCCTCTTTTAACTTAGCCAAACACGGCCCTAGAATTTCTTTTCCCCAAAATTATGAGAAAGTAGCTCGCGCTCTGTTTTGGGTAAGTGGACGAGCCCCCCCCCCGCTTTTAACCAATCAGCTCTTTTTCCTTTTTACTGTATTTTTGAACTGTCCCGGCCCTTTTTTATGATTGGGCAATTTTTCTCCATAGGGTTTTAATGGGGCCCTGTCGCTCCTATTCTGATTGGGCAATTTCCCCCCCATAGGTTAGAATGGGCCACTGCGCTCCTATTCTGATTGGGTGGGTTTTTGCCCCAATCAGAAGGCTTTTAAAAAATTTGAATAACGAATTTCCCGCCGATTTTTCTTGCAATTCCCCATGAGCGCCGGTTTGGCGACGAGCTTGTTCTGGGGGTTTTAACTGATTTATTTATAGAGAAGGTTTTAGCTCTTTACTTATAAAGTTTTACATTTAATAAAAATTATTTTTTATTAAAACTCCATGCCCCAAGGCGTGACGCCGGATTTCAGTGCCCCGATCTCCCATGACTATAATGGGAGAAGTAGCTTTGCGCTTTATTGCTGGGGTAGCCAAGAAACCCCCACTCAGCCCAATCAGTCTTTTTTTGTCTTTTTATGTATTTTGAAATTTCCCGCTTTGATTTTGATTGGGGCAAAAACTTTTCCCCTAGGATTTTAAGGGTCTTTTTCGCTCCTATTCTGATTGGCCAGATAGCCAAGCCCCCCAGCTCAGCCAATAGCTCTTTTCTGCTTTTTTTTCTGTTTTTTTGAATGTCCCCCTTTGATTCTGATTTGGGCAATTTGTTTTTTCCCCTAGGTTTTAGTGGTTCACTTCGCTCCTATTCTGATTGGGGCCGGTTTCTGCCACCAAAGGAAAGCTTTCAGAAATTTTAATTACTTATTTCCCCCAATTTCCAAAACCTAATTCTTGAATTAGGATATTGGAAAGTGATTTTGTTTTAGTATTTTTTTTTTTTTAGGTTTTTACCTTTTTTCTGAAAATGGGGAAGCCTTTATAAAGGCGATTTTTGATTCAACTGCACCCCATGGGAATGATTTTCTCGCTGTTTTCCCCCCTGTCTCGCTCGGAACAGATTTTTCCCCATCCCCCTTTGCACCTAAGTCCCCGCATGCGCCCCCCAACGGAAGGCCAGCGGACTTTTTCCCCCGCAGTATACCGCCAAAACCCCCCGGGCGCCGAATCTCAGGGGCAGCCCCGACTGCGCCTAAGTCTCGCACTGCGCCAACAAACTAGCGGGGCGCGCCGGACTTTACATGTAGTATGTGGCGACCCGGTCCCGAATAAATCAGGGGGGAATTTTGCCGAAAACTGGTGGAAAAGCCCCGCCCACGTGGCGAGAATCATCATTCACCCAAAAAACTTAAAAAATTAAATATGCAAAACACTGCAGAAGGGGGAAGAAACTGTTTTTAGAAAAAATTTTCCCCTGAAAAAACATTTTTGGAGCCCCGTAAATTTTGTTCTGAGGAATGTATCGCCCCCATCAAATCCTTCATACATGACCTCACATTGGGGCTTTTTTTCCGGGCTAAAAGGGCCCCTTCAAAACAGAAACTTGGGGGTATGTGCCCCCCTTTGGAAAGGGGCAACTTTTCAAACAATCAAAAGGGGGATAAAGGGAGTCGCCTCGGGCACAGCAGGTCTGATGCCCCGTTTCATCTTCTCTAAACAAGGGAAAAACCTTCTGCAAAATTATCGATAGTTTTTTTGGGAGGGGGATTTTTTCCCCTGTGATAACGTTTTCCCTGTCCTGTCATCCAAAACTTTTCAAAATTCACCCCTCATCTGATGAGCAGCACACCGCCACCTTTTTCCCTCTTGCTCTTCGCAAGTTACTAACTGGAACAATTTATTATAGATTTTGGGAGTCAGAGTCGGTCCATTTTATAACGACTCCCACCCCGCAAATGGCCCAACCCACGCTGACTCCACACTCGTCTCCAGGATTTGTCAGATTGGAGCCATCATATGTAGCACACAGGGTTCTGTTCACACTATAACGCTAGTGATACAAGGTCATTATATTCTCCATCCAGTAGAAATGATGGGATAGGATCGTCTACTCCTAACACCTTTCTGACACATTGATTTTGGCAACAGTGTTTTAATGTTTTCATATCCACCTTATAAGACTCGTGGGCTTGGGCAGGGTTTGATTTTACATCGGGCCCTTTGGATTTTTTAAATGGTCCCATTAACTGTACTAAATATTGAGAAACCAAAGCAAAATTATTTATGGGGGTCATGGAGAGTTGACAACTGTGGTCTTTTTTCTTACATTTTTACAGATTTTTACTATAACCCATAATTATTTCTTGATTGGGTTTTCCCTGCAACAACAATATCTGAGAGCTTTTCTTAGGTATTATCACTTTAAACCCCGTAACACCGAGGCCTATTCTTTTTGTCACGTTCGTTTTTTCCTCCCCCCGCCTCCCAGACCCATATTTTTTTAATTTTTTCCCATCTACATAGAATAAGGCTTTTTTTTCATAGGACAAGATTAAGATTAAGGGCCCAAAGCAAGGCTTGAAACATAAACTGAGATGCATACTTAACTTGGTTTTAAAAGGATTCCAATAAACATTATGCGTTTTGGAAGATTACTTTTGCTGGAATTTACTTTTCTGCTTGTGCTATTGGGTTAAAAAATGAATACCTCGTATTGCCATCCATTGCCACATTGGAAGTTTAAAACCTTTTTCCTTTTTTTTCCATAAAACCCCCTCTATGCGATTTTTTTTGTTTTTATGGGGGGGAGGGGGTGGGAGGGTTACATCTTATTAAAATAACGTTTGAACATTTTATTTGCTATTTGTTCAATTTGTTTGGCAGGTAAGACAACCAAGAAACAGCATTTTCAGCAGTTTTTTTGCTTGGTTTGTTCTGCTTCAGCTTTCAGTGTGCTCAGAAGGAGGAGTGTATGATTTGTTTGAACTGCATATCATGTGACCCAGCAGGCTTGACATCACCTTGGCTTCCACCACAGTGTGTGCACTCTAGTCAAACAAAGGTATGCTTATGTATAAAGCTGAGAGAAGCTATGATGTAGCTGAGTTGTTAGCACTTTTTTATCACTGGCTGAGGGTACAAAAATCCATTTTAAAATGTAACTTTTAATTCAACAATTAAAAAATATTTTACCATACTATTTCCTTAACCCAGCTTGACATACCAATTAAATTAATTAATGACATACTCATTAAACAGTGGTCCAAAAACCAAAACAGGGGAGGGCATTAGAAAACCGCGTATATTGTCATCGTCACTCAGAGATAGAATCTGGAAAGGGGTCTATAACCAAGGGAGTTGGTAGATATGTGGATAGAGTGTTAAGAAATTTTGTAACAGCGTTCCCGTCATATTTACAGGATATGGTTGATTTACTACTGAAAATTGAAAATTTAACAGTAGTTAAAGATGTCAAATTAGCATCCATTGACGTTGAGTCACCTTACAGTAATATACCACATGACTTGGGCATTAAGGCATTAGGAATACCAGATATCAGGGACATAGCCATCTCATTCTTAAGCTTGTTAAGTATATTCTTAATCATAATTATTTCCTCTTCAGGCGCAACCTCTTCCACCAACTCAGGGGAACAGCTATGGGCAATCCATGTGCCCCCACGTATGCCAATCTCTTCCTGGGCTGGTGGGAGGCAACGGTCATGTTCAGCGAGGAAAGCAGTCACCTTGCCACACATATCCTCTATTGGGGACGTTATATTGATGACATCTTTATATTGTGGCAGGAAACTGATGAAGAATTTCAAGCTTTTGTGACATCTTTAAATACCAATGACATAGGTATGTGCTTCACTTTTGAGATCAGTGATAAAGAGATTGCCTTTTTGGATTTGAATATCATTAAAGATGAGGATGGTGGCTTATGGACGAATAGCCACCACAGCTACTAACAGCTTTTTAAGGTGAGAAGCCACCATCCATCAACTTTAAAAAGAGGCATTCCTAAAGGATGGTACCTCCATATTAGGAGGAACAGTTCGTCAATTAAGGATTTTCATAAACAGGCAGAATAATACAACTTTGAGATCAGCAGAAAGAGGATCCACTAAAAATAAAATATACCAGAGAAATATTGGAACATCTTGATGTCGGACAGTGATCTCACAGATATATTATCTGATCGACCCTTGGTGACATACAGGAGGGATAGATCCTTGAGAGATCGACATGGCTTAACCAAAAGCCTTTAGGAATGTATCGTTGCAGTAGATGTATCCTATGTCCCTATATTCACCATATAAAATCTTTTAGATGTAATACTAATGGACATGAATATAAAATTAGGGACTTCTTCAATTGTTGCACAGAAAGGGTCGTGTACTTATGCACTTGCGATTGTTAATATCAATATGTGGAAAGACTAAGAGACAGTTAAGACGGAGGATTGGAGAGCATTTAGTAGATACTAAGAATCAGAGAGATACCCCGCTGGCCAAACATATCTGGAATTTACATGGGTGATGCCACAGGTTTAAATTTCAATATAATTGAACAAATAAGGATTTCACCCAGAAAGGGTGATCTGGATAATAAGCTTCTTAAGAAAGAAATGGAGTGGACATATTGGTTGGGGTCTGTCCAGCCAAGGGGTCGTAATGAGACTCTGTACTTTGGGTGCTTTATTCCAGGATGACCACCGAGGGGTCACCTTCCATCTGGATATGATTATCCGAACCATTAATTATAACAGTGTGGATGCTGGACATATCGTGATAATAAGATGATATTTCCTCATGTATCTATATCTTTTAAGGTGGAACCGAATTGATTCCCAGTGTGATGTCACTTGTCCTCATCATCCCCATCTTTTTTATAGCTACTGATTGCCATTCCCAGAATCATTCATTTTTTTAAATTAATTTAGGGCACATAGGTAATATGCTGTCCATTTGTAATAGGGCTGGTGTGCAGTTTATAATCTGACCGTCATTGCTGTGGGCCGGTAATGGTAGTAGCACTTCTTGGACGCTTGCACATGATCTGGGGACATGCGCAGTTATGGGATGTCCACGGATTACTAGTGCGCCTGCGCAGTGGTCTCTGGATGTCCGCGCAGTCGCTTCTGTTTGCGGCACCGCATGTGGAGCGCGCCTGCTCCACATGGTCAGCATGCCCGCTGATAAGCAAGAGACATGTGCTCAGGGTAGGGAACTATTCGCAGCTGGGATTGGATGGTCTGGCATAGAGGAGGAGCTATAGACACCTATGTATGGCTGTATAGGCTTTAGTTTAGGTGGACATCTATCATCAAAGGTGGCCCTTAAGTCCATTGTGACTATTCAACAACATATGGGGCTTTTCTGGTCCCCTGATGAACCCTCTGGTATCGGAGGGGGAAACGCGTTGGGATTTATATTTTTTTAGATCTATTTGGGACCTATATCTTTGGGACCTATTTTTGGAACCTATGGCTATATCTTAATATACTATTATGCACAGAACACAGCCTCTTTGTATAGAGTTTTGTTGTTTGGTACAGGGCATATTTAGGGCATAATAGGGTCAGTGTTTCTGGATTATGGGGACGCACATTCCTGGGCGATAACACTGTTTTTTTTGTGTTGGAGGGTTCTATATGGACCTGGATATGGTTAGTATCCCTCCACTTCCTTTCCCTGCCTTGGAGCTAATACTGGTAGGAGGAAATGGTGGTTACCTATAGATTGGAGGACAAACTTCTGACCCAGATGAAACAACTAACCGTGAGTGACCGTGACAATAGATGCGGTTTTCTGGTGGCCTCTCCTGTTTTGGTTTTTGGACCTCTGTTGATGGCATTGCTATGTCCAGCTGGGTTTAGGAAATAGTATGGTAAAATATTTTTTAATTGTTGAATTAAGTTACATTTTAAAATGGCTTTTCGTACCCTCAGCCAGTGATAAGGAAATTCTAGCTATCCATTTCTATCAGTGTAACTGTCCGTGATTGTGTTAGCACTTCTCCCTTTCAGCATAGAGGTCCTAGATACAAATCACCGTAGGAACCAGATGTGGATTTTATTTCTCAGTGCACAGACCTGATTGAGGTTTTTTTTATTTATTTGCAATGTTTGACTAATTACTAAGGAGTATTTAGAATGAATGACAGTACCTGGTAGTTGAACACTCACTCAGCAGTGAGTGTGTGTGATTACTAAGGAGAACAGAAGACAGGAGTAGAATAACAGCACCTGGGGTTGAACACTCGCTCAGCAGTGAGTGTGGTTGATTTCTAAGGAGTACAGAAGACAGGAGTAGAATTAACAGCAAACCCGGGGTTGAACAATCGCTCAGCAGTGAGTGTGTGTGATTACTAAGGAGTACAGAGGGACAAAAGTAGAATAACAGCACCTGGGGTTGAACAATCGCTCAGCAGTGAGTATGTGTGATTACTAAGGAGTACAGAGGACAGGAGTACAATAACAGTACCAGGGGTTGAACACTCACTCAGCAGTGAGTGTGTGTGATTACTAAGGAGCACAAAGGATGGGAGTAGAATGACAGCACCTGGGGCTGAACACTCGCTCAGCAGTGAGTGTGTGTGATTACAAAGGGAGTACAGAGGTCAGGAGTAGAAAAAACAGCAGCTGGGGTTGAACCTCGCTCAGCAGTGATGTGTTGTGATTACTAAAGAGCACAGAGGACGGGAGTAAAATTGACAGCACCTGGGGTTGAACACTTGCTCAGCAGTGAGTGTGTTGTGATTACTAAGGACTACAAGGGACGGGAGTAGAATGACAGCACCGGGGGTTGAACTACTCGCTCAGCTGTGAGGTTGTGTGATTACTAAGGAGTACAAAGGACAAGGGTAGAATGACAGCCCCTGGGGTTGAAACACTCACTTTCAGTGAGTGTGGGGTGATTACTAAGGAGTACAAAGGACAGGAGTAGAATGACAGCACCTGCGGTTGAACACTCACTCGGCATTGAGTTCGATTACTAAGCACAAAGGACAGGAGTAGAATGACAGCACCTGGGGTTGAACACTCGCTCAGCAGTGAGTGCGTGTGATTACTAAGGAGTACAAAGGACAGGAGTAGAATGACAGCACCTGGGGTTGAACACTCGCTCAGCAGTGAGTGCGTGTGATTACTAAGGAGTACAAAGGACAGGAGTAGAATGATAGCAGCTGGGGTTGAACACTCACTCAGCAGTGAGTGTGTGTGATTACTAAGGAGTACAGAGGACAGGAGTAGAATGATAGCCCCTGGGTGAACACTTGCTCCAGCAGTGAGTGTGTGTGATTACTAAGGAGTACAGAGGACTGGAGTAGAATGATAGCACCTGGGGTTGAACACTCACTCTGCATTGCGTTCGATTACTAAGCACAAAGGACAGGAGTAGAATGATAGCACCTGGGGTTAAACACTTGCTCAGCAGTGAGTGTGTGTGATCACTAAGGAGTACAAAGGACAGGAGTAGAAAAATAGCACCTGTGGTTGAACACTCGCTTAGCAGTGAGTGTGTGTGATTACTAAGGAGTACAGAGGACAGGAGTAGAATGACAGCACCTGTGGTTGAACACTCGCTTAGCAGTGAGTGTGTGTGATTACTAATGGGTACAGAGGACAGGAGTAGAATGATAGCACCTGTGGTTGAACACTCGCTTAGCAGTGAGTGTGTGTGATTAATAATGAGTACAGAGGACAGGAGTAGAATGACAGCACCTGGGGTTGAACACTCGCTCAGCAGTCAGTTTGTGTGATTACTAAGGAGCACAAAGGACAGGAAAAGAATGACAGCACCTGGGGTTGAACACTCGCTCAGTAGTCAGTGAGTGTGATCACTAAGGAGTACAGAAGACAGGAGTAGAATTATAGCACCTGGGGTTGAGCACTCGCTCAGCAGTGAGTGTGTGTGATTACAAAGGAGTACAGAGGACAGGAGTAGAATGACAGCACCTGGGGTTGAACACTCGCTCAGCAGTGAGTGTTTGTGATTACTAAGGAGTTCATAGGACAGGAGAAGAATGACAGCACCTGGGGATGAACTCTCGCTCAGCAGTGAGTGAGTGTGATTACTAATGAGTACAGAAGACAGGAGTAGAATGACAGCACCTGGGGTTGACCACTCACTCAGCAGTGAGTGAGTGTGATCACTAAGGAGTACAGAAGACAGGAGTAGAATTATAGCACCTGGGGTTGAGCACTTGCTCAGCAGTGAGTGTGTGTAATTACTAAGGAGCACAAAGGATGGGAGTAGAATGACAGCACCTGGGGGTGAACACTCGCTCAGCAGTGAGTGTGTGTGATTGCTAAGGAGTACAGAGGATGGGAGTACACGACAGCACCGGGGGGTTTGAACACTCGCTCAGTATCAGTGTGTGTGATTACAAAGGGAAAGGGTAAAAAAGGACAGGAGTAGAATGATAGCACCTGGGGCTAAACACACGCTCAACTGTGTTGATAAATTTTGAACGACAAGAGATAATGCAATCTAATTGCGACAATCGATTTCTGAGACAATTCTGCTCCTCTCTGAACTTCTATGTGACCACCTGCCTATTGGAAAAACTTGATCCAAAAATGGTGGCTTTCAAGATGGCGGCCATGTTCCGGACCTAGCGTTAAAGATATTCCCCGTCACCCATTACTTGCTGGAGTATGCAGATAGGTTATTTTCTCTTTCGTTTCTGAAATAAAAGGGGGTCCTGGGACTTTTGACTCAGTCTTTAAACTATTTTAAATAAAATGCTTGTCATGTGCTTGGGTGTGGTTAGAGATATAGCCTACTGTGATGTCATGGACTTGGGTGTGGTTAGAGGCAAAGCCTACTGTGATAGTTTATGTGCTTGGGTTTTGGTTAGAGGCCCCAGCCTACTGTGATGTATGTTTTTGGGTGTGGTTAGGGGCACACTACTTTGAGTCATTTGTTTTGGGTGGGGGTTTGAGAATGCCTCTGTGATGTCATGTGCTTGGGGGGGTTAAGGCAAAACTCTGTGATGTCATTGCTTGGGGGGGTTAGAGGCATAGCTACTGTATGTCATGTGCTTGGGCGTGGTTAGAGGCCTTGCCTACGTGAGCATTTTTTGGGGTGTGGTTAGAACATAGCCTACGTGTGTCATGTGCTTGGGTGTGGGTTAGAGGCATGCAACTGTGATGTTGTTTTTGGGTGTGTTAGGCACGCCTCGTGATTTCATGTGCTTGGGTGTGGTTAAGGCACAGCCTACGTGATGTCTTGTTTGGGTGTGGTTAGAGGCACACCCCTACTGTGGTCATGTGCTTGGGTGTGGTTAGAGACTACCCTACTGTGATTCATTGCTTGGGCGGGGTTAAGGCATAGCCTATGTGAGTCATGTGTTTGGGTGTGGTTTAGGATAGTACTGTGAGTCATGTGCTTGGGGTGGTTAGGGCTTAGCCTCGTGATGTCATTTGCTTGGGCGTGGTTGAGACAAAAGCCTACGGTAGTCATGTGCTTGGGGTTAATGGTTAGAGGGATACCCTACTGTGATGTCTGTGCTTTGGCGGGGTTGAACATACCACTGTGAAGTCATATTTGGGTGTGGTTTAAAGCATGGCCTACTATGATGCTGACTTGGGTGTGGTTTGAGGCAACACCCTACTGGATGTCATACGTTTGGGTGTGGTTAGGACTAGCCTACTGTATGTCATATGCTTGGGCGTGGTTAGAGTCACAGCCTATTGTGATGTCATGTGCTTGGGCGTGGTTAGAGGCTTAGCCTACTGTGATGTAATATGCATGGGTGTGATAAGAGGCACAGCCTACTGTGATGTCATGTGCTTGGGCGTGGTTAAAGGCATAGCCTACTGTGAAAATGTCTGCTTGGGTGTGGTTGAGCATAGCCTCTGTGATGTCATGTGTTTGGGCGTGGTTAGGGGCTTCCCCTACTGTGATGTCAGTGTTGGGTGTGGTTAGAGACATAGCCTACTGGGGATGTCATGGTTGGGCGGGGGTTAGGGCTTACCCTTACTTGATGTCATTTGCTTGGGGGGGTTAGAGACATCCTACTGTGATGTCAGTCTTGGGTAGGTTGGGGGGATAGCCTACTGTGATGTCTATCTTGGGCGGGTTAGGGGCATGCCTACTTTTGTCATATACAGGGCCCAGGGTAAAAGAATGCCTACTGTGATGTCATGTGCGGGTATGGTTAGGGGATAGCCTCTGTGTGTCAAATGCTTGGGGGGGGTTAGAGACACAGCCTACTGTGATGTCATGTGTTGGGTGTGGTTAGAGGCATACCTATGTTGTCATGTGCTTGGGCGGGTTAGAGACACAGCCTACGGCGTAATATGCAGGGGTGTGAAAAGGGACAGCCTACTGGATTATGTGCTTGGGGCGGGGTTTAAAAGCATACCCTATGTTATTTTAATATGCTTGGGTGGGTTAGGGGTTACCTACTGTGATTCGGCTTGGGTGTGGTTGGACTACCCTACTGTGATGTCCTGTGCTTGGCGGGGTTTAAAGGCATAGCCTACTGTTATGTAATATGCTTGGGTGTGGTTAGAGGCATAGCCTACTGTGATGTCATGTGCTTGGGTGTGGTTTGAGAAAAGCCTACTGTGAGTTTGTGCTTGGGTGGGGTTTGGACACGCCTACTGTGTGTCATGAGCTTGGGTTGGTTTGGAAATCCACTGTGTTCTGTGCGGGGTGGTTGAGACATCCCTATGTGATGTCATGTGTTTGGGGGGGGTTTAAAAAAAGGGGGGGGATAGCCTACTGTTATGTAATATGCTTGGGTGTGGTTAGAGGCATAGCCTACTGTGATGTCTGTGCTTGGGTGTGGTTGAGACATACCCTACGGAGTCTTGTTTTTTGGGCGTGGTTGAGGCAAAGCCTACTGTGAGTAATTTGCTTGGTTGGTTATAGCACAGCCTACTGTGATGTAATTGCTTGGGTGTGGTTAGAGGCATCCCCCTACTGTGATGTCATGTCTTGGGCGTGGTTAGAGACATACCCTACTGGTGTCATGTGTTTGGGGCGTGACAAAGGTTAGCCACTGTGTGTAAGTTTGGGGTGTGGCTAGGGGTTTTCCCTACTGGAGTCATTGTTTGGGTGTGGTTAGAGGCAGGCCTACTGTGATGTATGTGCTTTGGGTTTTTTGGGGGCTAGCCTTGTGATGCAGTGCTTGGGTTGGTTAGAGGCTAGCCTACTGTGAGTATGTTTTTGGGCGGAGTTTGAGGAAAAGCCTACTGTGATGTCAGTCTTGGGTGTGGTTAGAGCACAGCCTCTGTATGTCTATGCTTGGGTGGGTTAGAGGCACAGCCACTGTGATGTCATGTGCTTGGGGGGGGTTAGAGGCATACCCCTACTGGATGTCATGTGTTGGGGGTTTAGAGGAGGGCCACTGTGATTCATATGCTTGGGCGGGGTTGAGGATACCCCTACTGTGATTCATGTGCTTGGGTGTGGTTGGGGCATGGCCCCTACTGTGTTTTCATGTGTTGGGTGTGGTTGACGTATGCAAAAAGAAAAAAAAAAAGGGGGGGCAAAATAGTGTTAAAAATGTTATAACAAATTTAGGTATTGAATAAGTTGGTTCTCATTTGGGTGTTTGCGTTATAATATAGGGCACAACACTATAGGGCTTGCGGGGGAAATTTTATATACCGTAGCCCTTAGTACGGCAGCCGCAGGTCACTGTGTCCGATTCCGTGGGAGAAAGACGCCAAGAAAAAAAAAAAAATGGACCCGGCGCAAGTGCAGGAAAAAAACCCCCGAGCTGAGGCTTTTACATTAAAAAATTTTTAATTCTTAAAAATGCAAGATTTTACTCCAAAAATTAAAAAAAAACCTACAGATTATACTTAAACGCGTTTCGCGAGAGACCCCGCGCTTAAATTCGGGGAAAGTTTCCCATTTTAGGGTGTTAGAACAGAAAATATATAATGAAATGAGTTGAAATTTGGGATACACTTGGGGTCTGCACCAATGACGTGCGGGGCGGGGGTTTCATGGTTTTACGAAAACTTTGGGAGAAGAATGTGCCCAAACCCTGAGAGATCAAAGCAACCTTTGGCCCGGGGGAAAAGATCAAGAGAAACATTGGATGAAAGATTTTTCAGTCAAAGAGATAGAAGCTTTGGGGGGGAAAAAAAAAAAAAAAAGGAAAAAAAACCTTAAAGGGAAAAAAGAGAAGGAAACTAAAGGGGAATTAATGTGAATTTACGTGATAATCGGCCAGTGAAAAACGTGATCTATTTTATTGTATTTTTTTTGAATGGAGGCAAAATTTTCAACACCACCTTTTTTTTCCCAATCATTTTATAGCAAAAACATATATTAAAATTCAGAGTGCCCCCCCCTAAAAACCTTGGGTATGTAACCCCTTTCCCCTTTGGGCAATATAAAAGAATAAAAAAAATTGCCCCCCGAAATTTCCGACTGTTTAACGCCAAATTTACTATTTTTTGAAAAACCCCTTTTTAAAAAAAAAAAAAGTATCCCGAGCAAACTAACAAAAAACAAAAGAAAAAAATTCAAAAAATTTTTTCCCCCAAAAAAATTGCTTGGGGAAAAAAAAAGAACAGTAAATGAGGGGAAAAAAAAACTTCTAAAAAAAATTTAATTTTCTCAAAACCCCTAATACAATTCCTTTCCCCAAACAAAAAAAAAAAACACATTAATCAACATTGGGGAATTCTTAAAAAAAACCCTTTCTTTGGGGGCCCTTTTTACCAGAAGACCAGGAAAACGTCTACAGGAGAGTTCAAAAATAAAAAATCTTTACCCCTAGCCGGGTCAAAAACCCCCAGGACCCCTCCAAAGAACATTCCCCTTTAAACCCTTTCATTTTTCCCCCGCGGCTCTCCACAGTGGCCCAAATTGTCTAAAATTTTTTGCAAAAAACACAAAACCCTTCTAATACCACCCAAATAAAAATTAAACCTATCAAATAGGGGAAATCAATTTCAAAAGCCTTTTGGATTTACGTGATTAACTGTATTTGCAAAAATTCAATTTCTGGGCAGAAAAAACCCCCCGAACCCCCTACATTTCGCCCAATGGCCCAAGGGGATGCATTAAACGGGGTGGGCATGCTCCATATTTTCCCCCCCCCACCCCTCAATGATTTTTCCCTCCAAAAAAATTTTTTAAAACCATAAGAAAATTTCCCCCATAGATACCATTTCCCCCCTTGAACAGCACAATCCTCCCCAAGCCCTCCAAAAGAGGGAAATTATTGGATCAAAAGGCTACAAACATTAGCTCCAAAGGCCTTAATTTACGCCACTGAACACCCTATATTAAACTTACAAACAAAAACAATATTTCCACAAATTTCAAGATCCTAAATATCAAAATGTTAGTTTATTTAGTTTATTTATAACATGTCAGGACCCAACATTTTATTTTAGCAGTTCTGTGACATGAAACCACATCAAAACCAAATAAAAGAAGAAAAAAGAACTGATCGTCTTTTTTTATAAAATATACAAAGTTGTGTATCAAATTAAAATAGGTGTTTGTTCACACAAATTAATCTAGGCCTGTTCAGACTATTTTTTTTTTAAAAAATCCCTTTTGTTTATTCACCAAAACAGTGTTCTGCCATGGGGTTTTTTATTGCCCTTTTTTTATACTTCCTTTTAATTATATCATTCGTATTCTATGTAGAAACATTTGCCAGTTTTTTCTAGTTTTATTGCTCCTTCCCCAATACAATTTATTTCTATACTTATTTATTGAGGAAAAAACTATCTTAATAGAAAAAATTTTCCCTGCGATTGAAATAACCTAGCGCAACAAATTTCTTTTTTAAGTACCCAAAAACCCCCCCTTTTATAAATCAAAAAATTTTTTTTGGCGCCAGTATATACTTCCCTAGGAGCTGTACTCCCATTGCATATCAAAGTGCACCTTATAAAAAGTCCGTTGCAATATTTGATCTGAAATTCAGACTTCATTCTTGGTAACACCACCGTGATTATTTTATAAAAAACAGTAATATTTATTATTTTATTAGTGGGCATTACACTGTAGAATACCGGTACTCGGGTATTCATCAGTAGTTCTTTCAGTATTACCCTATTATAAGTGTATATATATACAATTCCACGTGTCAGTGAAACAGCCTATGGAGAGTTTATATATTCCCGTGAACCTAGCACCCACATTCCATCTCATCCACGGAAACACGACAGTGATCATTCCCTCTCAAAGTAAAATGTATTTTTCTATGTGTTTTCCCCACAAGAGTAGTAGCTCACTCTGTGATTGTCAACCCAAATCCCCCAATTAACACTACCATCACGACCATTCAGCTTTAACATTTGAATGTCCATATGCGCCCTCTATACTGATATTTTAGCGCCTATTATTTAAATTGTGCCATAGAGCCCTACTATTGGCCCATCCATAATCTCACCGCCCATTTCACAGATTGGTCAAATTTCAGCACCCCTAGATAGGAACATACACATAATTATTGTCACTATACACCCCGTGATTTAATCTTATATCACAGGGAAACGAGCATATAAGCACCAAATCTAATATATTGAAACCTAAAACAACTAATGACGTCAACAACTGGCCGATTATCACTGCTACTTACTCTTCAACATTGACCCTCTCTAGTTCTCCTTCCCAGCATTACAAAAGGGAATTAATAATCCCTTTTTTTTTCTCCGTCAATGCTTCTATCACTTTTGAATTGACATCTTCCCATCAGCCATGTTCTCTTGAATCATTTCCTTGGTCCAAGTTTCCTTGATCTCCTCAACACATTCTTCTCCAATGACTTTCTAGTAACACTACTGAAAGCCCCCGCCCCTGCACTCCATTGGTGCAGACACCCAGTTATCCAATTGCAGCTCATGTATTGTTATAAAATATTTCTGTTTGAACCACCCATAAAAAAGTAAAACTTCTGAAGAAGCACACCGCTCTCTCAGTGAAAAACGCGTAAAGTATATCTGTAGGGATTTTGTTTTTAAATTTTGTGAGAGTAAAATCTTGCATTTTTAAGAATAAATACTTTTTTTAATGTAAAAGCCTCGAGCTCGGGCTTTTATCCTGCACGTCGCGCCGGGTCCATTTTTTTCTTTTTCATTTGGTGTGGCTAAGAGGCACAGCCTACTGATGTCATGTACTTTGGTGTGGTTAGAGACATAGCCTACTGTGATGTCCATGTGCTTGGCATCTGGTTAGAGACATAGCTACTGTGATTGCATGTACTTTGGTGATGGTTAGAGACATAGCCTACAGTGAGTGTCATGTTCTTGGGCGTGGTTAAGACAACTATACGTGATGTCATGTAACTGGGAGTGTGGTTAGAGACATAGCCTACTGTGATGTCATGTGCTTGGGTGGGGTTAGAGATATAGCCTACTGTGATGTCATATGCTTGGACGGGGTTAGAGACATAGCCTACTGTGATGTCATGTGCTTGGGTGTGGTTAGAGACATAGCCTACTGTGATGTCATGTGCTTGGGTGTGGTTAGAGACATAGCCTACTGTGATGTCATGTACTTGGGTGTGGTTAGAGGCAAAGCCTACTGTGATGTCATGTGCTTGGGTGTGGTTAGAGGCAAAGCCTACTGTGATGTCATGTGCTTGGGTGGGGTTAGAGATATAGCCTATGTATGTCATGTGGCTTGGTGTGGTTAGAGGCACAGCCTACTGTGATGTCATGTGCTTTGGGTGGGGTTAAGATATAGCCAACTGGGATGTCATGTACTTGGGTTTGGTTAGAGGCATAGCCTACTGTGATGTCATGTGCATGGGCTTGGTTAGAGACATAGCCTACTGTGATGTCATGTGCATGGGCTTGGTTAGAGACATAGCCTACTGTGATGTCATGTGCATGGCTTTGTTTAATGACATTAAAAAGGCCGCCTACTGTATTTCATATTCTTGGGTGTGTTCGAAGACATAGCAACGTGATGTAATGTGCTTGGGCCGTGTTTAGAGACATAGCTCTGTGATGTAATGTGTCTTGGGGGCATGGTATAGAGACCATAGCCTACTTTTGATGTCATGTGTTTGGGTGTGGTTAGAGACATAGCCTACTGTGTATGTCATGTGCTTGGGTGTGGTTAGAGAAACAGACTACTGTGATGTCATACGCTTGGGTGTGGTTAGAGACATAGCCTACTGTGATATCATGTCTTGGTGGTGGTTGGAGACATATGCCTACTGTATTTCATGTGGCTTGGGCGTGGTTAGAATTTTAACCTACTGTGATGTCATATGCTTGGGTGTGGTTAGAGACAAAGCCTAACTAAACTGTGAATGTGATGTGCTTGGGTGTGATAGAGACATAGCCACTGTGATGTCATGTGCTTGGTGTGGTTAAAACAAGCCTACTATGATGTCATGTGCTTGGGGCTTGGAAGAGGCACAACTACTGTGATTCATATACTTGGGCGAGGATTGAGACACAGCCCTACAGTATGTCATGTGCTTAGGGTGTGGTAAGAGGCATAGCCTACGTATGTCATAACTTGGCGTGTTAAAGACAACAGCCTACTGTGATACCATGTCTTGGGTGTGGTAAGAGACGATAGCCAACTGTGGGATGTCACGTTCTTGGGCGGGGTTAGAGACATAGCCTACTGTGATGTCATGTGCTTGGGTGTGGTTAGAGACATAGCCTACTGTGATGTCATATGCTTGGGTGTAGTTAGAGGCATGGCCTACTGTGATGTCATATGCTTGGGTGTGGTTAGAGGCACAGCCTACTGTGATGTCATGTGCTTGGGTGGGGTTAGAGATATAGCCTACTGTGGATGTCTACTACGCCTTGGTGTGTTTTAGAGACATAGCCTAACTGTGATTCCATATGGCTTGGGCCGTGGTTTAGAGAATAGCCTAAACTGTAATGGTCATATGCCTTTGGTGTGGATAGGAGGGCTTAGCCTACTGTGATGTCAGCTTGGTTTGTGGTTAGAGGCACAGCCTACTGTGATGATCATGTACTTGGGTGTGGTTGAGGCTTAGCCTACTGTGATTGTCATGAGTGCTTTGGGCGGGTTAAGAACACACCTACAGTGATGTCATGTGCTTGGGTGTGATTAGAGGCATAGCCATACACTGTGATGAATAAAGCTTAGGTGTGGTTAGAGACACAGCCTACTGTGATGTAATATGCATGGGTGTGATAAGAGGCACAGCCTACTGTGATGTCATGTGCTTGGGCGTGGTTAAAGGCATAGCCTACTGTTATGTAATATGCTTGGGTGTGGTTAGAGGCAACACCATACAGTTAATTTCATGTGCATGGTGTGGTTAGAGGCATAGCCTACTGTGATGTAATATGCTTAGGTGTGGTTATAGTCACAGCCTACTGTGATGTAATATGCATGGGTGTGGTTAGAGGCACAGCCTACTGTGATGTCAAAAAAATGTGCTTGGCGGGGTATAGAGGCATAGCCTTCTGTATGTAATATGCTTTGGAGGTCGTATAGAGGCACATCCTACGTGGTTCATATGCTTGGGCCGTGTTAAGGACACAGCCTACTAGTGATGTCATGTGCTTGGTGGTGGTTAGAGACATAGCCTACAGTGATGTCATGTGCTTGGGCGTGGTTAAAGACATAGCCTACTGTGATGCCATGTACTTGGGTGTGGTTAGAAACATAGCCTACTGTGATGTCATGTGCTTGGGCGTGGTTAGAGACATAGCCTACTGTGACGTCATGTGCTTGGGTGTGGTTAGAGGATTAGCCTACTGTGATGTCATGTGCTTGTGTGGTGGTTTTAGAAGAATTAGCCTACGTGATTCTCAATTGTGCTTGGGTTGTGGTCAGAGGGCACAGCCTACTGTGAGTCATGTGCTGGGTGTGGTTTAGGAGACATAGCCAACTGTGATTTCCTGTCTTTGGGAGGGGTTAGAGATATAGCCAACTGTGATTCATGTCTTGGTGTGGTCAGAGGCACAGCCTACTGTGATGTCATGTGCTTGGGTGTGGTTAGAGACATAGCCTACTGTGATGTCCTGTACTTGGGTGGGGTTAGAGATATAGCCTACTGTGATGTCATGTGCTTGGTGGTGGGTTAGAGACACAGCCTACTGTGATGTCATGTGCTTGGGTGTGGTTAGCAGCAAAGCCTACAGTGATGGTCAGTGGCTTAGGGTGTCGGTTAGAGACACAGCCTACTGGTATGTCATGTGCTTGGCGTGGTTAGAGACATAGCATACAGTGATGTTCATGTCTTGAGCGTGGTTAGAAGGAACATAGCCTACTGTGATGTCCATGTACTTGGGTGTGTTTAGCACATAGCCACTTGTGTTGTCATTTGTCTTGGGTAGGGGTTAGAGATATAGCTTACTCTGAAGTCATGTGCTTGGTGGGGTTTAAGAGAAATAGCCACTGTGATTCATGTGCTTGGGCTGAGATTACAGGCATAGCCTAACTGTATGTCATGTACTTGGTTGTGTTTTAGAGGCAAAGCCTACTGTTGATGTTCATGTGCCTTGGGTGGGTTAGATGCAAACAGCCTAACTGTGAGTCATGTGGCCTTGGTGGGGTTAGAGATATAGCCTACAGTGATGTCATGGTGCTTGGGTGGGGTAGAGACATAGCCCTACTGTGATGTCATGTGCCTTGGTTGGGGTTAGAGACATTAGCCTACTGTGATGTCATGTTTTGGGTGTGGTTTAGAGGCATGGCCTACTGTGATGTCATGTTGCTTGGCCCTGGATTAGAGGCAAAGCCTACTGTGATGTCATGTGCTTGGGTGTGGTTAGAGGCACAGCCTACTGTGATGTCATGTGCTTGGGTGTGGTTAGAGACATAGCCTACTGTGATGTCATGTACTTGGGTGTGGTTAGAGACACAGCCCACTGTGATGTCATAGGCTTGGACAGGGTTAGAGGCCATAGCCCCCAAACTGTAAATGTCCAGTGCTTGGGTGTGGATAAGACACAGCCTACTGTTGATGTCATGTGCTTGGGTGGTTAGAGGCTTAGCCTACTGTGATGTCATATGCTTGGGCGTGGTTAGAGACACAGCCTACTGTGCTTGGGTGGGGTTAGAGATATAGCCTACTGTGATGTCATGTGCTTGGGCGTGATTACAGGCATAGCCTACTGTGATGTCATGTACTTGGGTGTGGTTAGAGGCAAAGCCTACTGTGATGTCATGTGCTTGGGTGTGGTTAGATGCAAAGACTACTGTGATGTCTTGTGCTTGGGTGGGATTAGAGATATAGCCTACTGTGATGTCATGTGCTTGGGTGGGGTTAGAGATATAGCCTACTGTGATGTCATGTGCTTGGGTGTGGTTAGAGACATAGCCTACTGTGATGTCATGTGCTTGGGTGGGGTTAGAGATATAGCCCTAACGTGATGTCATGTGCTTGGGCGTGATTACAGGCATAGCCTACTGTGATGTCATGTTCTTGGGTGTGGTTAGAGGCAACAGCCCTACAGTGATGACAAGTGCTTGGGTGGGGTTAAGATATAGCCTACTGATGAATTTCATGTGCTTGGTTGGGGTTTTAGAGATATAGGCCCTACTGTGATGTCATGTCTTGGGTGTGGTTAGAGGCATGGCCCTACTGTGAATGTCATGTGCTTGGGCGGGATTAGAGGCATAGCCTACTGTGATGTCATGTGCGTTTGGGTGATTGGTTAGAGCACAGCCTAACAGTGAAAACCATGTGCTTAGGAGTGGTTAGCGGACATAGCCTACTGTGATGTCATTGCATGGGCGGTTAGAGAACATAGCCTACTGTGTGTCATGTAGCTTGGGTGTGGTAAGAGACATAGCCTACTAGTTATGCATGCATGGGTGTAGTTAAGGCATGGCCCTAGCTGGGATGTCATATGTCTTGGTGTGGTTTAGAGGGCACAGCCTACTGTGATGTCATGTGCTTTTTTATTTTTTGGGGGGGGGTGTGTTATGAGACATAGCCTACCTACGTGATGTCCAATGTGCTTGGGTGTGGTTAAAGACATAGCCTACTGTGATGCCATGTACTTGGGCGTGGTTAGAGGCATAGCCTACTGTGATGTCATGTGCTTGGGCGTGGTTAGAGACATAGCCTACTGTGACGTCATGTGCTTGGGTGTGGTTAGAGGCTTAGCCTACTGTGATGTCATGTGCTTGGGTGTGGTTAGAGGATTAGCCTACTGTGATGTCATGTGCTTGGGTGTGGTCAGAGGCACAGCCTACTGTGATGTCATGTGCTTGGGTGTGGTTAGAGACATAGCCTACTGTGATGTCCTGTACTTGGGTGGGCTAGTGATAAATGCCAACTGTGTTGTCATGTGCTTGGGTGTGGTCAGAGGCACAGCCTACTGTGATGTCATGTGCTTGGGTGTGGTTAGAGACAAAGCCTACTGTGATGTCATGTACTTGGGTGGGGGTTAGGATATAGCCTAATGTGATGGTCATGTGCTTTTATGGGTGTGGTTAGAGGCACATCCTACGTGATGTCATGTGTTTGGTGGGTTAGAGCAAAGCCTACTGTGGATGTCCATGAGCTTGGGTGTGGGTTTAGAGACACAGCCTACTGGATGTCATGTGCATGGGCGTGGATAGAGACTAGCATACTGATATGTCGTGTGGCAAGTTGCGTGGTTTAAGACATTAGCCTACTGTGATGTTCATTACTTTGGTGAGGTTAGCGACATAGCTACTGTGAAGTCATATTGCTTTGGGTAAGGGTTAGAGATAATAGCCAACTCTGAATGTCATGTGCTTGGGTGGGGTATAGAGATATACCTACTGAAAGACAAGTGCCTTGGGCGTGATTACAGGCATAGCCTACTTTTGAAGTCATGTATCTTGTGGTGTGGTTAGAGGCAAAGCCTACTGTGAAGACATGTGCTGGTGTGTGGTTAAGGCACACCTACAGTGTTGTCAATGTGCTTGGGTTTGGGTAAGATGATATAGTCCCCTACTGTGATGTCATGTGCTTGGGTGGGGTTAGAGACATAGCCTACTGTGATGTCATGTGTTTGGGTGTGGTTAGAGGCATGGCCTACTGTGATGTCATGTGCTTGGGCGGGATTAGAGGCATAGCCTACTGTGATGTCATGTGCTTGGGTGTGGTTAGAGGCACAGCCTACTGTGATGTCATGTGCTTGGGTGTGGGTTAAGACATAGCCTACTGTTGATGTCATGTACTTGAGGTGTGGTATAGAACAACAGCCCCTGTGGATGTTCATAGGCTTGGCAGGTTAAGGCATAGCCAACCGTAATTCATGTGCCTTGGGTTGTGATAGAGAACAACAGCCTACTGTGATGTCATGTGCTTGGGTGTGGTTAGAGGCTTAGCCTACTGTGATGTCATTTGCTTGGGCGTGGTTAGAGACACAGCATACTGTGATGTCATGTGCTTGGGCGTGGTTAAAGACATAGCCTACTGTGATGCCATGTACTTGGGTGTGGTTAGAAACATAGCCTACTGTGACGTCATGTGCTTGGGTGTGGTTAGAGGATTAGCCTACTGTGATGTCATGTGCTTGGGTGTGGTTAGAGTAATTAGCCCTACTGTGATGTCATGTGCTTTGGGTGGGGTTAGAGGATTAGCCTACTGTGATGTCAATGAGCAGTTGGGTGGTGTCAAGGCACAGCTACTGTGATGTCCATGTGATTGGGTGTGGTTAAGACATAGCCTACAGGATGTCTTACTTGGGTGGGGATAGAGATATAGCCATCTGTGATGTCATGTGCTTGGGTGTGGTCAGAGGCACAGCCTACTGTGATGTCATGTGCTTGGGTGTGGTTAGAGACATAGCCTACTGTGATGTCCTGTACTTGGGTGGGGTTAGAGATATAGCCTACTGTGATGTCATGTGCTTGGGTGTGGTTAGAGGCACAGCCTACTGTGATGTCATGTGTTTGGGTGTGGTTAGAGGCAAAGCCTACTGTGATGTCATGTGCTTGGGTGTGGTTAGAGACACAGCCTACTGTGATGTCATGTGCTTGGGCGTGGTTAGAGACATAGCATACTGTGATGTCATGTGCTTGTGCGTGGTTAGAGACATAGCCTACTGTGATGTCATGTACTTGGGTGTGGTTAGCGACATAGCCTACTGTGATGTCATTTGCTTGGGTAGGGTTTAAGAATAGCCTACCACTGATTCAAATGGTGCTTGGGTGGGGGATATAGATATAGCCTACCTGTAGATGTCCATTTGGCATGGCGTGATTGACAGCATAGCCTGATACTGTGATGTTCATTTAACATTGGTGTGTTAGAGGCAAAGCTACTGTGATGTCATGTGCTTGGGTGTGGTTAGAGGCACAGCCTACTGTGTTGTCATGTGCTTGGGTGGGGTTAGAGATATAGCCTACTGTGATGTCATGTGCTTGGGTGGGGTTAGAGATATAGCCTACTGTGATGTCATGTGCTTGGGTGTGTTTAGAAGCATGGCCTACTCTGAGGTCATGTACTTGGGTGTGGTTAGAGGCAAAGCCTAACTGTATGTCCCCCATGGCTTAGTCGGGATTTAGAGGCATAGCCTACTGTGGAAGTCATGTGCTATGGTGTGGATTCAGGCACAGCCTACTGTGAGTCATGTGCTTGGTGTGATAGAGACATAGCCTACTGTGATGCATGTTACTTGGGTGTGGTTAGAGACACAGCCCACTGTGATTCATAGGCTTGGACAGGTTTAAGCATAGCCGAACTGTAAATGGTCCCCAATGTGCTTTGGTGTGGATAGAGACACAGCCAACTGTATGTCCATGTGCTTGGTGTGGTAGAGGCTTAGCCTAACTGTGATGTACATATGCTTGGTCGTGTTAAGAGACAACAGCAACTGTGATGGTCAAGTGCATGTGTGGATAGAGGACATAGCCTACTGTGATGTCATTTGCTTGGGTAGGGATTAGCAGAAATAGTCCTACTGAGATGTCATGTGCTTGGTGGGGTATAAGATATAGCCTACTGGTTATGTCATGTGCTTGGGTCGTGATTAACAGCAATAGCCTACTGTGAGGTAATGTGCTTGGGTGTGGTTAGAGGCACAGCCTACTGTGATGACATGTGCTTGGGTGGGGTTAGAGATATAGCCTACTGTTGATGACATGATCAATGGGTGGGTTAGAGATATCAATCCCCTTTACTGTGATGTCATGTGCTTGGGTGGTGTTAGAGGCATGTCCTACTGTGATTTCATGATGCTTGGGCGGGATATTAGAGGTCATACTACTGTGATTGTCCATGTGCATGGGTGTGGTTAAGAGGCACAACAGCCCCTACAGTGATACCCATTGTGCCTAGGGTGTGGTTTAGAGACCATAGCCCTACTGTGATCATTCTTGGGGCGGGGTTAGAACATAGCCTAACTGTGATGTCATGTGCTTTGGGTGTGTTAGAAATACATACTTGTATTTCATGTGCTTGGGGTGGTTAGAGGCACCAGACCTACTGTGATGTCAAGTGTTTTTGGGTGTTTAGAGCAAAGCTCTACTGGTGATGTCATGTGCTTGGGTGTGGTTAGAGACACAGCCTACTGTGATGTCATGTGCTTGGGCGTGGTTAGAGACATAGCATACTGTGATGTCATGTGCTTGTGCGTGGTTAGAGACATAGCCTACTGTGATGTCATGTACTTGGGGAAGTGGTAGCGACATAGCTACTGTGATGTCATTTGCTTTGGTATGGGAATAGAGATTATACCACTACGCATATGTCATGTGCTTGGTGGGTTAGAGATATAGCCCTACTGTGATTCATGTATGTCTTGGGCGTGATTACAGGCATAGCCTAACAGTGATGTCATGTACTTGGTAGGGTATAGAGGCAAAGCCTACTGTGATGTCATGTGCCTGGTGTGGTAGAGGCAGCAGCCTACTGATTTGTACATGAGCATTGGGTGGGTTAGAGATATAAGGCCTATGTGATTGGGTCAATGTGCATGGGTGGGTTACGAGACATACCTACTGTGATGTCATGTGCTTGGTGGGGTTAGAACATAGCCTACTGTGATTCTTAGTTTTGGGGTGTGGTTAAGGCATGGCCAACTGTGATGTCATGTGCTTGGGCGGGATTTTAGAGCATAGCCTACGTATGTCATGTACTTGGTGGTGGTTAGAGGCACAGCCTACTGTGATGTAATGTGCGCTTGGGTGTGGTTAGAGACATAGCCTACTGTGATGTCATGTACTTGGGTGTGGGTAGAGACACAGCCAACTGTGATGTCAAAGGCTTGGACAGGGTTAGAGGCATAGCCAACTGTAATGTCATGTGCTTGGGTGTGGATAGAGACACAGCCTACTGTGATGTCATGTGCTTGGGTGTGGTTAGAGGCTTAGCCTACTGTGATGTCATATGCTTGGGCGTGGTTAGAGACACAGCATACTGTGATGTCCATGAGCTTGGGTGTGGTTAAGACATTAGCCTATCGTGATGTCATTTGGCTTGGGTAGGTGTTAGAGATAAAGCCAACTGTGATGTTCATGTTCATGGGTGGGGTTAGAGATAAGCCTACAGGTGGAATTCATGTGCTTGGGCGTGAATAACACAGGTCATAGCCTACTGTGATGTCCATGTGCTTGGGTGTGGTAAGAAGGCAGCACAGCCTACTGTGAAGAACATGATGCTTGTGGTGGGTTAGAGATATAGCCCCCCCATTACTGTGATTCATGTGGCTTGGTGGGGTTTAGAGAAATAGCCAACTGTGATGTCAATTGTGCTATGGTTGGTTAGAGGCAGGCCTACAGTTATGTCCATGTGCTTGGGCGGATTAGAGGCATAGCCAACTGTGATGACATGATTGCTTGTGTGTGGTTAGAGGCACAGCCTACTGTGATCCCATGTGCTTGGGCGTGGTTAGCGACATAGCCTACTGTGATGTCATGTGCTTGGGCGGGGTTAGAGACATAGCCTACTGTGATGTCATGTGCTTGGGTGTGGTTAGAGACATAGCCTACTTTGATGTCATATGCTTGGGTGTAGTTAGAGGCATGGCCTACTGTTGATGTCATATGCGTGGGTGTGTTAAGGACAGCCATGAGGATCTCAAGTGCTTGGGTGTGGTTTAGAGAAATAGCCTACTGTGATGTCAATGTGCTTGGGCGTGGTAAAAAGACATAGCCACTGTGATGCCATTGTAACTTGGGCGTGTTTAGAGGCCTAAGCCTACCTGTGGGATGTCATGTTCTTGGGCGTGGTTTAGAACAAAGCCTATCTGTGACGTCCATGGGGGTTTTGCTTGGGTGTGTGTTTTAGAGATTAGCCTACTGTGAAGTCATGTGCTTGGTGTGGTTAAGGATTAGCCTACTGTGAAGTCATGTGCTTGGTGTGTCAGAGGCACAGCCAACTTACTGTGATGTCATTGCATTGGGTGTGTTAAGAGACATAGCCTTACGTGATGTCCTACTTGGTGGGGGATAGAGATATAAGCCAACTTGATGACATTTGCTTGGGTGTGGTCAAGAGGCACGCCTACTGTGAAGTCCCCATGTGCTTGGTGGTGTTAGAGACATGGCCTACTTTGATGTCATGTGTTTGGGTGTGGTTAGAGGTATAGCCTACTGTGATGTCATGTGCTTGGGTGTGGTTAGAGGCACAGCCTACTTTGATGTCATGTGCTTGTGTGTGGTTAGAGGCACAGCCTACTGTCGTGTATGTGCTAGTGCGTGTGGTGAGAGGCACAGCCTAGTGTGATGTCACGTGCTTGGGCGTGGTTAGAGACACAGCCCACTGTGATGTCATAGGCTTGGTCGGGGTTAGAGGCATAGCCAACTGTGATGTCATGTGCTTGGGTGTGGATAGAGACACAGCCTACTGTGATGTCATATGCTTGGTCGTGGTTAGAGACACAGCCTACTGTGATGTCATATGCTTGGGCGTGGTTAGAAACAGTGCCTACTGGGATGTCATGTGCTTGGGTGTGTTGTGGTTTTAGAGGCACAGTCCTATATGCTGTCATGTGCTTGGGCTATGTGGTTAGAGAACATAGCCTTACTGTGATGTGTCATGTACTTTGGTTGTGGTTACGACTGACATAGCCTACTGTGATGTCGGACGGGGTTAGAGGCATAGCCTACTGTGATGTCATGTGCTTGGGTGTGATTAGAGGCATGGCCTACTGTGATGTCATGTGCTTGGGCGGGGTTAGAAGCATGGCCTACTGTGATGTCATATGCTTGGGCAGGGTTACAGGCATAGCCTACTGTGATGTCATGTGCTTGGGTGTGGTTAGAGGCATAGCCTACTGTGATGTCATGTGCTTGGGCGTGGTTAGAGGCACAGCCTACTGTGATGTCATGTGCTTGGGTGTGGTTAGAAGCATGGCCTACTGTGATGTCATGTGCTTGGGTGTGGTTAGAGGCATAGCCTACTGTGATGTCATGTGCTTGGGTGTGGTTAGAGGCATAGCCTACTGTTATGTCATGTGCTTGGCTGTGATTAGAGGCATAGCCTACTGTGATGTCATGTGCTTAGGTGTGGTTAGAAGCATGGCCTACTATGATGTCATGTACTTGGGTGTGGTTAGAGGCATACCCCTACTGTGATATATAGCTTGGGTGGGGTTAAGGCACACCTTTGTATGTCATTTGCTTGTTCGTGGTTAGGTCTAGCCACTGTGAGCATAGCTTGGGTTAGTTAGAGCATAGCCTAGTGCGGTCGTTGCTAGGGCCTAAACCCGGGCTCGGGCCCTTTGTGTTTTTTGGGTAGGGCGGGGTTTCACACTTTTTTCACGCCTCATTGGGAACTGCGGTTTTTTTTTCAGAGAAAAACCTTGGGTTTTTCCTGCACTAATTTTTGCACACCCCACACGATCCCGTCCATCCCTCAGCATCACTGTACAGAAAAATCCCCAAGACAAATCTTTTTCGAACTTCCCCACCTTCATAGACAATCCCCCTAAACGTCCCCAAAAACATACACCACACGGGAGCAAATCTACCAGAAATGATTGTTACTAAAAACCCTCCTAAAAAACCCAAAGCCCCCAAAAACTTTTTACTAAAAGGCTCAAAAATCCTCCAAACCCTGACCAACGCCCCCCCACATGTGACCATCCTTAAACAGGCCCTTGATTACATATAGCCCCCCCCAAAACATGACCTAATGGTTTAGATACTATTTTGTAGAGACGCCGCAAAAATAAAAGTGATTACACTGCAGTTTTTTATACTCCCCGGGAACGCTTTCTGATCGCCGTTCCCCTTTCCCCTTTCCTCTTCCCATCCGGTCTCACCTTCATGCTGATTGCCCCCCGCCAATACTCGTCCTTGGGGATTTGGACACAAATTTTTTAGAACCTCAATTCCGCAACAATTAATTATAGGTATAGCACCCCCCTCTTAGGTATATGGGGGCCCCTAAAGCTATTGGGCCACGGCGGGTATAGGGGCCACGGGCAAATATAGGGGGGCACAGGCATCTATAGGGGGGCACAGGCAGTATATGGGGGCACAGGCGGGAAATTGGGGGGCACTAGGCTTATGGGGGCACGGAGGGATTAGGGGCCACAGGCAGGATATGAGGCAAAGGGAAAGATATAGGGGCACACATAATGGGGCCACACATTATGGGGGCATTTGGGCAGTTTTTGGGGGCCCAAAAAAGAAGGTATATAGGGGCCCCTGGGCAGTATAAAGGGCACTGAGGCGTATATGGGGGGCCACAAAAAGGGTTTAAAAAGGGGCATGAGGCAGTTAGGGGGGCACTGGGCGATAGGGGGGGGGCACTGGGGGGGGGCTTAGGGGGGGCCCTCAGTTATGGGGGAAGAGTTTATGGGGGGGCACAGGAGGTATTAGGGGCCAGGAGTATAACGGGCACGGGGCACCCCTTTGGGGGCCAAGGCAGGGAATGGGGGCCCCCGGGCAGGCGTAGGGGGCCCAGCGCGTAGGGGGCGCAGGCGGTAAAATAGGGCCACGCGGGATAGGGGGCCCACGGCAGGCTTTAATGGGGGCCACAGGCATTTTTGGGGCCACAGGCGGGATATGGGGCCCCAGGAAAATTGGGGGCCCCAGTCAGGCTTAAAGGGGGCCGGGCCATTGGGGGCCACGGGGGATAGGGGGCCACAGGCGGGATTAAGGGGCCACGGCAGGCATAAAGGGGTACAGACAGGGATATGGGGGCCCAAAGGGGCAGTATATGGGGCCACGGGCGTATAGGGGGGGCCACGGCAGCCTTTATAGGGGCACAGGCACCCATTATGGGGGCACCAGGGATTGGGGGCCCACGGGGATAGGGGGCCAAGACAGGCATTATAGGGCACAGGCAGGGAATGGGGGCCACAGGCAGGGATAGGGGGCCACGGCGGGGGATAGGGGGCCAAACGGGGGGTGGGGGGCCACAGCGGCATTATGGGGGCACGGGGGGGTTTATGGGGGCCACAGGCGGGGATAGGGGGGCCAAGGCAGGGATTTTTGGGGCCACAGGCAGTGGTATGGGGGCCACTGGCAGTATAGGGGGCCAAACAGGGGTAAGGGGCCACGACGGCATTTAGGGCATGGGGGCGTAAAGCTTAAAAAAAACTTTAAATTACTCCCTTTTACTCCCCCGGTGAGCGCGCTCCGCCTCTTCCCCCGGCTCCCCGGCGTCCGGGGCGCACGGCCTTGCCCGCGCGGCCCCAGGACAGGCAGCGTCGCGATGACATCACGTCATCGCGAGGGCCCCCGGCTGAGGCGCACGGGCCGTGGCGGTCCTCAGCGCTGGGGAGGACCCGGGGGCCTCTCGGTTCGGCCCGGGGGGCCGACACTGTCTGCGGGGGAGGGGGGCGCTGCTCTCGCTCCCCAGAAGCCCCCGGCGTGTTGGGGTACAGCGGACCACATGCAGTAAAGGGCCACGGTCTCCAGGCCCATGCGGGCCTGGGGCCCGGGGGAAACCCGGGACAGGGGTTTTTTTCGGGGCCCGGCCCCCAAAAACAGCCTACAGCCCCCGGCCCACTGTGATGTCATTTTCTTGGGTGTGGTTAGGACAAAACCCCCTGTGATTTAAAAGCTTTGGGTGTGGTTAGAGACATAGCCTACTGTGATGTCATATGTGGGGTGGTTTGAGGGATACCTATTTAAAGTCATAGTTGGGGGGTTGAGACAAGCCCATTTAAAGTCTATGCTTGGTGGGGTTGAGGCACAGCCTATTGTGATGTCATAGCTTGGGAATGGTTAGAGGATGCCTACTGTGATGTATTGCTTGGGGTGGTTTAAAGGGACACCTACTGTGATGTCATGTCTTGGGTGTGGTTAAAAGGCATACCACTTGATGTCAGTCTGGGTTGGTTAAGGGACAGCTACGTAAGCATTGCTTTGGGGGGGGTTTGAGGGTAGCCCTTTTGGGTGTCAATGCTTTGGGGTGGGTTTGAGGCATAGCCCACTGTTTTGTCAATACTGGGCAGGTAAAAAGACATACCCCCCTGTGATGTCATGTGCTTGGGTGTGGTTAGAAAACTTAAACTCTATCTTTTCTACTATTAAACATAAAACAAATTTATTTATCTAATCTTAACCCCATCACACTATTTAAAACCCGATCTCTACCTCATTTTTAACCCCTTGCTTTGAAAGAGGGAAAAACTCCCTTTCATCATAAGTCTGGTAAAACCCCCCCTATTAACAGGAGAGCCTTAATCTTACAAAGTACTGCTTCAAAAGGGACCCAACCCAACTATTTGGGGCAGTCTCCCTAATCCATAACACAGAAAAATAACCCCCCTTTGTGGGCCCGCTGCAGCAGGTACACTTTAAAGGGTGAGAGATCAAAATTTTAAAAAAGTCATCCTGCCCTTCGCCGACTTGTTTTCGCCACTAACCGGGTTTTACCAAAGGCTTAGAGGTCCATCAAAAGGGGGTTTGAGCTCACTTCCTTTATATCATTTTAGGTAAAACCCCCATTTCAGGTGTCCCCAAATTTGTATAAAAACATAAAACCACCCCCCCTTCCGCGCGGCACACCCATAACATGTCCTGCGAAGTGCCCCCAAATGTTTCCAGGGCCCAACCCCCTTCATAAATTTGCCACTCCATAACAGGTTTGGGCCCCCCCATCCTATCGTACTCCCCGGGCCCAAATGCACTGCCCAACAAACACCTCAGCCCTACTTTGATGGGCTTCCCTCATTCTCCATATATTGAAAGCTCTATTGGAATGAATTCATTTACATACATAGGAGAAAGCTTTATGGAAAGAAAAATTGAAGTGGTCTTATTGTACAGGGGATTTTATATTCCAATGAATTTGCAAAAGATATTAAGAAAGGGGCTTATGGGAAAAGACAAAGATGGCAGTGTGCTGTGTAATGTGAAACCCGTCTGCTTTGTTCATTTTAGGGGGACACGCATTGCAATAATATAGAGAAATGAGATGGGAAACCCCTCACAGTCAGGCTGAGGGGTTTGTTGGGGCAGTGCTTGGCACGGGCAGTACGGTAAAATGGGGGCAAGCCTGTTTTGGAATGGCAAATTTGACTGAAGGTTGTTTGGGCCATGAGGCAGGTGGCAGCTTCGCGGGCATTAGAGTGTCACCCGCGAAGGGGAGTGGGTTTTATGTGGATTTTCCCGATAGCTATTGGTGACACCTGTAGGGGGGTTTCCTAACATGATATAAAAGGAATGACTTTTGACCACATGTGACGGCCTTTAAGCCTTATAAAGCCAGGTTAGCTGGCAAAAATGTCGGCGAGGTCAGGCATACGTTTTAAATTGTGATCTCTCACCTCTGTCTAAAGTGTCACCTGCTGCGACGGTGTCCAAGGGGGCCTTATTTTTTTTGTGTTTTGAGATTTTGGGACGACTGCCCAAGTAGTTGGCTTGGGGTCCCTTTCTGAACGTCTTTGTAAGATATAAGCTTCCGTTAAAGGTGGGGTTCCACCAGACTTGGATAGAAAGGGATTATTCCCTCTTTCAGAAACAAGGGTTAAATGATGAGGATAGAGACGGTTTTTAATAGTGGTATAAGGTTAAATTAGATATAATAAAAGTTACGTTTTATGTTTTTAAAAATAGAGAACTGATAGAGTTTTAAATTTGCCTAGGCAAAAAAAGTAAATATAGTGATCAAAAGTCACTCTTAGTTCCTTGCGAGATTCCCAATTTTTGGGAAAATGTGGGTGTGGTTAGAGGCCAGCCTACTTTGTGTCATGTATTGGGTGTGGTTAAGGGCATAGCCACTGGATGTCATGTGCTTGGGGGGGTTAGAGAACACCCAAATGTGAGTCATTTGGGTTGGGTGTGGTTAGAGACTAGCCTACGTGAGTCATGCTTGGGCGGGGGAGAGACAACCTACTGTGATGTAATGTGCTTGGGTGGGGTTGAGGCACAGCCTATGTGTTTTCATGGCTTGGGGGGGATAGAGCAACGCCTACTTGATGCATGTGCTGGGTGGATTAGAGATATAGCCCTATGAATTTTATGTCTTGGTGGGGTTAGAGATATAGCCTACTGTGATGTCCTGTCTTGGGGTGGTTAGAGGCATGGGGCCTACTGTGATGTTATGTTTTTGGGGGGGTTTGAGGCATAGCCCACTGTGATGCATGTCTTTGGGGTTGGGTTTGAGGCACCCTACGTGATGTCATTGTTGGGTTGGGAGAGGCATGGCCTACTGTGATGTCATGTGCTTGGGTTTGGAAGAGGGTGCCACTGTGATTTCTTGGTGGGGGTGGTTGAGACACACCTACGGATGTCATAGCTTGGGTGTGTTAGAAGAAGCCTACTTGATTCATGTCTTGGGTGGGTTTAAAGGGACAGCCCACGTGATGTATGTCTGGGGTTTGTTTGAGGGATACCCTACTGTGATGTCATTTTCTTGGGTGGTTTAAGGCAAGCCTTCTGTGATTCAGTGCTTTGTGTGATTTGAGGGGATAGCCTTCTTGTGCATGTACTTGGGGGGTTAGAGGCCAGCCTACTGTGATGTCAATTTTCTTGGGTGTGTTGGGCATGGCCCACGTGATGTCATTTGCTTGGGGGGGGGTTAGAAGCGGCCTACTTTGGTCATAGCTTGGGCAGGGTTACAGGCTAGCCTACTGTGGAGTCATGTGCTGGGTTGGGTGGGGAAATAGCCTACTGTGATGTATTGCTTGGCTTGGTTAGGGGGC
>JAODAL010036626.1:0-41437 GCA_025379985.1 Phyllomedusa bahiana | reverse complement strand
GGGTTATGGCATGAAAAGGCTGTTTCCATCTCAGACATTTATGGAATATTTATAGGACATGTCATAAATGTCTGATAGGTGAGGATTTCACTTCTGCAACCTGTACCTGTCGTGAGAAGAAGTCCCTGAAAGTATCAGTTCATAATGAAGAGGAGGTCACAATTACTCACTACTTTCTGTTCTGTTCTATGGGAGATTGAGCCGAACACAGGGCTCACCTGCACTCAGAACTCCAATTGATTGGAGAGTAGTGCACATGTGCAGCAGGCTCTCCATGCTGAATGGAGACTTTCAGGGACTCCATCTCACAACAGGTGCGTGTCGCAGAGCTGGAATCTGCACCTATCAGACATTTATGGCATATCCTGCCAACAATCCATAAATGTCTGAGATAAGAGCAGCTCTTTAACCCTTTACGCCAAAAAGTAGTTAATGACCAGAACATTTTTTTAGTTTTTGCCTCCTTGTGTTTCAACAGTTGTAACTTTTTATTTTTTCAATGACGCAGTTGTATGAGGCCTCGTTTTATTTGAGACAAGTTGTACTTTATGGGGGAAAAGTTTAAAGATCAAATACAAATAATTGCAGAATTTTTTATTTATTTATTTTTTTTACTTTTTTTTACACCATTCACATTTCACACTTAATAACTTGTTAGATTAATTCTACAGGTTATTAAGGTCTTGTGGATACCTAATATCTGTGGGGTTTTTTTTGTGTGTTTTGTAATGTATTGCACACAATTTTTTTAATTAAAAAATTTTTATTATTTATTTTTTAATTTTTTTAGAAAAATTTTATGTTTTTTTATTTTTTTTTTTTTAAATCCATGAAGGGAGAACTGTTACTTTTTTTTTTTTTTTTTTTGTTACATTAGTAAATGTATTGGCATATTCTTTACATTCAAATACATTGTAATCTTGTCAGTCTGACACAGGCAGTGATCAGGACAGAAACACAGTCTGTCTTGATCAGGGCTTGTTACAGAAAACCCTGGGGCTACTCTAGGTCCCCAAGGCTGACTGGGGCAGCCATTCCGGGCCTTTCCTTACCGGGTCCCCCACCCCAAGGGAACCCTTTGATTGCGCTGCGCTGACAAACTGCGGCAATCAAAGGGTTAAAGCCCCCTCCCCTCCCTCCCCGGTTCTCGCAGGAGCTGTGCTGGTAACAGAGCTGTGTAGTACAGCCCTGATCCCAGTGCAGCTGCGGTGTCTGGAGCCGCAAACTCCAATGTCTGCAGCGACACCAAAAGACGTTGCTGCAGACGAACGACATGCACCAGCCAACGTCATAAGACGGTAGGCGGTCGTTAAGGAGTTAATTTTATTTAACGGGTCAGAAAACCTACTCCGATTGTTCTGGACTTCATATGGACTTTCACCCATTGCACAACAATAAACAAAATATACTCCAAAATCTACAGATTACAGACCCTTAAATGTGAAGCCAACCTTATGAATGCTATAAACGATTTTCTTCCTTATCTTAGTGAAGTGTGTCTACACCTTCGTTCTGGACACGACATGCCAATTACTCAGTTTGAATTAGCTGTCAAGCAAAAAATGTAGGTGTTTTGCATGTGCTAAGCTGATACCATCTGCTCAGAAATGACTTAAGGTATGTGCTGAACAGGGACTAAATGTTTGGAACAAGTCCACTGATATCTTAAATAATCCCCCAAACTGCTGCTGTGCTGTCATGTTCTAAAATCATAATTTCCCAAGTGCAAAGTGTGACATCTACAGCAGCATATTTATCACAAGGACGTTAAGACAATGACAAGGAAACTTTGCTCGCACATCACTCAAGTATCTCATGACTTTTTATATCCATTGGAAATATACAATTCATAGTTAACATAAGTGAGAGCGACAAGTCACTTCACCTGAATATGCTACTTTCTTATGGCATTTGCAAGGCGACGGCCGCAAAACCGGACAAATACTGGCCGGCAAACCGGCTATTATTTGTCCTGTGCAGTGTGGACACACCCTAAATGTTTTGGATACTGCTGCCATTTTAAAATGAAACAAACTAATATTTACCAACACACTATCATAGTAACATAGTAGATTAGGTTGGAAAAAGAAGCAGGTCCATCGAGTCCAATCTATAACCCAACAGTGTTTATGCAGAGGAAAAGGCAAGAACCCCTATGAGGCAGATGCCAATTGTCCCATACAAGAGGGTCATTACAAGGGACGTACAATAAATATTTTAAATTTTTTTTAGGATACTGCTGACATTTTAAAAGAAATAAAATTAATACTCACCTTTCCTCTCACCTTGGACCCATCACTGTGCTGTCATCCCTCCCCACCAATTTTCTGTCCTTTTCTGATCTTCTTTCGAACAAAGACATCACAGCTGCCGCCCCTGATTGGCTGCAGCAGTTATGTACCATTGGCTGACATGATGGCAGGAAGAGCACCCAACAAAGACATCAACCAATGGCACTGAACCACTACAGCCAATCACGGGCTGCAGCAGTGACGACCCTTTTGAAAGAAGGTTGGAAGAAAACAGAAGACCAGCATGGAGTGATGACAGCACTGCGCTGGATCCAAGGAGAGGAGAGTTTTTTCTTATCCAAATGTCACGTCAAGGGAGGTGCAGTGAGCCCTAACTGGAACCCAGCCCACTGTCCCTGCCTACTTGACGTGCTGCCCTAGGTGGCAGACGGCAAACTGGGCGACAGTCCTGCTCTGCTAAAGTGCTGGGGACGTGAGGGAGTAGAATAGTCAGACAGTCCGGTCAATATCAAATAGGAACGCCAAACCCACAAATCAGAACCAGAGGGAAAAATTTTTAAAACAACCCCGGAGGTAAAAACACGAACGTGAGCGAGGTACAAAATCGGAAAAAAACCCGGGGCCCGGGGAGAACGGGGCCGGGTCAGGTATAGGGGAAAAGGAAAACAAAAAAAACAAATAAAAAAGGGTTTACCCCAGGAATTTTCACAGGTGCCAGTCGCTTTCAGGGATTTTAAAAAGGGGTTTTCCGGGGATAGCGCCCCGCAGCTGATTGGAGCAGCCCCCCGGGTCCCCCCCATTGGCTGGTCACTCGCCCCCTTCGGGAGTGGCGGGGCCCCCCTGTCACTCGTAGGGTGTCAGCAGAAGTGTATCGGGGAGGGAGCAAACATTGCTATTGCACCTGTTGTTTTTCTAAAGCACAGCTTACCCCCTACATTTACCCCTTTTCCTTTTAGGAGGGGGCCACTGGCCCCTTTTTCCCTGGTCGGGGTTCTAACTCCCCCCTCTAGCAAAACTGGAAAAGGGAAACCCTAGGGGCGGAGTCCAGGCTGAATAATCTCTTACGAAGTGCAGAGGGGACACGTTAGGTATACAGAAAAAAAAAGGGGAAATTTTCCCCCCGGGAAGGATAACCCAAAGGGGGTTTTTAACCACCTCCAAAAACCCAAAAGGACTTCGGTTTAAGGGGGAGGGAAATAGTCACCAGGAGGACGGGGTTCGGGGAAACGTTCCCCGGGGCATCGATTTCCCCAAATTTGCCCATAGGCTTAAAACGCTGGCCCCACCGCTTCCAGATAGAACATCAGCCTCCCACATCAGTTTTTGTCCAGCAGGGAAAAGGGGGAAAACTGTAAACAAAACCGTTGTCCCCACCTAAAAAAATTTTCCCCCTAAATTTCCCCAGTCAAAAAAGGATTAGGTTTTCTGAAGCCAGGGCACCCCCAAAACACCACACAGGGGCAGCCCCTCCATGCCGAATAGAATACCCCTTTTCAATATGTATGGATCCGCCCACCACTCCAGTCAGGGGTTTTCAATTTGGATTTTCGCCCCCAGTAGTGGAATTGGGGGTCCCAAAAAACCACAGCCCACACGAGAGATAGCGGTCAAAAAAGGTAGGCCCCGGGCGTTTTGGGGGAAAAACGCATCAACAAAATTAAAGCTGATCCAAGGGAAACCAAAAAACGTACTTTTCCCCAAAAACCGGGCAGCGACCCAAATATGAAATCTTTTTCGGTACAACAAAATTATTTGTACAATAGGAAATTTCGCTCGCCTAGGTTTATTTCCCCCTGCTGAACCCCCTAGGCGTTTTTTGTTTTTTCCCACCTTTGGTTTTTTCCCTTTTTTACATTTTCCCAAAATTTTGTGTCCATCTTTCCCCCACAAAGAAGCACAACCCCTGGATGCGACGAGTTGTCCTACGGTCCCCAAACCCCAGTGACAGAAAAAAAACCCCTACTTTTCCCTGGGGGTCCTCTGGGTTTACGTTAGAAACAACGGGTCTAGGGGGGAAACCCTGGGGTGGGCCCCCTGGGGGGGGGGGTGGGGGAAACCTTTTTCCCTTTCCGTCCCCACCTTAAAAAGTCCCGCCAGGGCGAACGGCCCGTGCCGTGGCCCAAACTAAAAAAACCAGGGGGGAGGGTAAGTACCAATAAATTTCCCTTTACATGGTCAGTAAAACCCCAATCAAACTGGCATCTGAGACCGCGGTTTGTTCCCCCAGGGCGGGAACCCCAAATAGCGACGGGAAAAAAGGAGCAAAACTCCCTCACAGCCCTTTTTTCACCCTTTCCTCAAGGGGTAAAAACTGAGCCTCACCACGCTTCCCTTTCTGGGTTTATTAAAGGGTTTCCCCTAAAGCGGCAAAGAACCTGTCCACAAAAAAGAAAAATTCAGGGGAGTTTATGGCCGGTAAGAAAATTTACCATTTGGGGGGGACCCTGCAGGAAAAAACATAAAAAAATTTTCCCCCCCGTTGTTCCTCATTCCCCCGATGTAAGTGGGCGGAGGCCTGAAATTTCAGGCCCACCCTCCTAAAAACCACAAAAGGGCCCCCCCGTTTTCCTGCAAACCTGTCAGGCAACTGGATAGGGGGTTCCAAGGAGGGAAGATAATGCAGGGGGCCCTCTGACTTGGGATAGCCCCGTTGTTCTACCCTCAAAGCCAGATCCTGGAATTGTGGGTTTGCCCCCGCATCGTCTTCCAAGGGGCTGTCATGGGGGGCCATAGGGGAGGGTAAAAGCAGTACCCTTTTCGGGCCTTTTTGATAATTTTCACGTCAAGGAAGGTGCAGTTTGGCCCCAACGGGGAAACCCCGCCCACTTTTCCCTGCCTACTTGACGGCTGCCCCAGGGTTTGGGAGGGACGGCAACCCGGGCGCCCGTCCCTGCTTGCTAAATTCTGGGACGTGAGGGGGTAGAAAAAGTCAGAAAGTCCCGGGGGAATAACAAATAGGAACGCCAAAGCCACAAATCAGAACCCGAGGGATAAAACCCTAAACAAGCCCAGGTCAAACACCAAAGTGAAGGGGAGGTACAAAAAAAAAAACAAAAAAAAACAACCCGGGGGCAGGGGGGAACCGGCCCAGGTCCCGGTATATGAATTTAAACAAACACAAAAACAAATAAAAAGGTTAAACCAGGAATAAACAAGGGGCAGCAGTCAGCTTTCAGGGAAATTTTAAATGGGGAAAAAAAATTCCCCGGTAGCGCCCCTGCACTGTTGGAGCAGCCTCCGGGTCCTCCCATTGGGTAGGCAACCCCGCCCCCCCGTCAGGGGTGGCTGGGCCCCCGTCCTAATTTGAGGTCAACAGCAAGTGTATCAGGGGGGGAGCGCAAAATTAGGGTTTTTGCTCCTGTCCCGCAGTTGAGGGACGCTTAGCCCCGGGCAGTACCCCTCCTTTTAGGGGGGCCACTACCCTTCCCCCGGGCTGGGTTTCCCAAAAAACCCCCTCAAAGCGGGCGGGGGAAGGAGACCTAGAGGGCGGAAAATCAAAGGCTTTAAAATACCTCTTACGAAGTTGGGACGCCGGGACAAAGTTAAAGTATAAAAGAGAGAAGGGGTAAATTTTAGCCGATAAAACCAAAGGGGTTAACCACCTTTTCCCGAACCCCAATATGGGGCGTTCAGGTAAGGTGGAGGGCCCTAGTTCACCAGGAGGGTGATTTTGGGAAACTTACCCGAGCAAACGACTTCAAAAAATGCCCGCATAGGCCCTTAAAAACCTGGCACCACCGCTTCCAATAGAAAAATTTGCCCCGCCCCACCCGTTTTTGCCCAGCAAAGGTAAGGAGACATTTTGTCAAAAACACCGTTTTCCCCCTGACTAATTTCCCCGAAATTTCCAGGGCAAACACTGGATTTTTGTTTCTGAAGCCAAGGGAAACCCCAACACCAATCAGCGGGCAGCCCCTCCATACGAATTTGAAAAAAAACTTTTCAAAAATTGTGTATCCGGCCACCATCTCCAGTCAGGGGGTACAATATTGGATTTCCCCCGACTAAATGGAGTGGGGTTTTAAAAGCCCCCACCCCCCGCGAGTCAGATAGCGGTCAAAAAGGTAGGCCCAAGGTTTTTGGGGAAAGAAACATCAACAAAATTAGAAGGTTTATCCAGAATTTTTCCAAAAAACGCACCTCCCAGAACCCCACAGCGACAAGTATGAAATCTTTAAATGGTAGAAAAATTATTAAAACAATAGGAAAAAACCTGCTCGCCCAGGGGATTTCCCCCTGTGACCACCTAGGGGTTGGAGTTTTTTCCAACCCGGTCTTCCGTTTGGAGCAAATTCCCCAATTCTGTGTCCCTTTTTCCCCACATTTGAAAACCCCAAAACCCCCCCGGGTTTGACAATTGTCCTACGGTACAACCGCAGTGACAAAAAAAAGCCCCCACTTGCATGGGCTCCTTGGGGTTTTCGTCAAAAAACGGGGCAGGGGGAACCGGTGTGGACCACGGGGGGGGGGGGACCCTTTTTTTTGCCGTCTCCCATAAAACGTCTTTTCCAACTAACGGGCCCGTGGGCCCTGGCCTCATCTAAATTTCCAGGGGGAGGGGAAGGCCCCCAATAAAACCTTAAAATGGTCAGTTTTAAACCCTTAAAACTAAACGGGGATCCCGAGACTGCGACGTTCCAACCCGAGGCAAAGCTTAACCCCGCACGAAATTCGGAGAAACCCCCTCCCCAGTCCTTTTCACCCCGCCTCAAGGGGCAGTGAGCCTCAGCCCCAAACTTCCCTATCGGGTCAATTTTTTAAATTTCCCTAAAGCGGCCCAAAAAACCGTCCACAGAAACAGTTCAGGTTAGTCAGCCGGGGGGAAAGAAAATGCCCATCCGGGGGGGACCCTTCAGTTAAAAGGGCATAACAATTCCCACCATTGTTCCTCAATTCCCCGAGGGAAGTGGGCCGGGGCCTGAAATACAGGCGACCCAAACCCCCTCCCAAATGCCCCCAAAAGGGCCCCCCTGTTACCTGCAAACCGTCAGGGGAAACGGATAGGGGGGGTTTAAAAGGAGGGGGAAGATAATGCAGGGACCCCTGACTTGGGGAAACCCCTGTTGGTTTTTTACCCTCAACGCCATATCCCGGAAATAGCTTGGGGTTTTTCCCCCGCATCTGCTTTTACCAGAGCTGGGCAAGGGGTCCCAAAAGTGGGGGGTAGAGCATAACGGTTTCGGGCCTGTGTAATGTCACCAATGGGGGGTGCAGTTGAGCCCTAACCCGAAACCCACCCCCCTGTCCCCGCCCACTTGCTCGCCTAGGGGGCAGAAAGGCCCAAATGGGGGGAAAAGTCCCTGCTTTTTTTTTTTGTGGTTTTGGGGAACCCTAGGGAAAAGAAAAGTCAGACAGTTAAGGGGCAATATCAAATAGGAACCCAAAGCCCCCAAAAACAGAACCCGAGGGGAAAAAATAAACAAAACGAGGGCAAACACGAACGGAGCGAGGTTTCAAAATCAGGAGACAACCCGGGGGGCAGGGAACCCGGGAGGTTAAGGGAATACAGATAACAAACACAAAAACAAATAAAAAAGGTAGCCAGGAATATCACAGGCGCCCGGGAGTCCCGCTTTCAGGGAGTTTTTTAAAAGGGGTTTCCCGGGAAACCGGCCCCCGCAGCCCGTTTTTGGGGGGCCTTTCCGGGGGCCTCCCATTGGCTGGGCACCCCCGCCCCCTTTCAGGAGGGCTGGGGGCCCCCGTCAATCAAAGAGCTGTCAGCAAAAGTGTATCAGGGAGGGAGCGCCACATCAGTGTTGCAGCCTGTTGCAGTCTGAGCACGGGTTTTAGCCCTGACACCCAAAGCTATAAGTGAAAACATTGTATGGGAAAGGGAAGTGAATTCACAATTTGAGATATGCATACAAAAAATAAATGGAAGATAAACAGATAATGCCAAAGATGATTTTATAGTCAAATACACTGATTGTTGTGATAAAGTAAGTGCAATCTGGTTAACAGAACTAATACTGTATATACAGTAAGTCTGAAAGTGGAGGTTAAAGGGGTTTTACCACAAAGTAAAATTGACGTGGGAAGCTTGCAAATTAAACAATAAACATTTTCACCATTCATCAGCTCTTCCAATCAATGTAAATTGCCAATTTCCCTAAGCCAATCAGAGATTGTGGGGATCTCCACAATCTCGGCATAACTGTCTTCACTGGCACTAATAGGAATGAAAGCAAATTGTTTTTAAGTACAGACATAAGGAATTATGAAGAGAAGAAGAGTGGCAGGATCAATACCGAGTTTTATTTTATTGGGTATGTTCACACGGGCCGAAATTACGGTAATCCATAGCTCTCATAGAGAACTATGGATGATGCCTCCTTTCCCCGCTCATATAATACGATCGTATTGTACGCGTAGGGAGATAAATGACATATCAATTACTTGCGGCGAATACGTGTGTGAGTAATTCATGTCAATGGGAGCGGCGGAATGCTGGCCCCTCCTGTGCCGTGGGAGTCCGCGTTGATCAGCGCGACTCCCAAATCACCCGCTATAATTGCGGCCGTACTGCATGCGCCGCAATACGCCGTGTGAACATAGCCTTTTATCTAAAAATGAAAGCAGTATCCAATTAAAACATTAGAATATAAACTGGACAACTCCTTTAGGACAAGTGCACTTGGCCATCATATGGGTGCAAAAACGTGCCCATAATACACTCACGTAGTGTGAGCAAGATACTAGGGACTGCTTCCCGGGGGAGCGTTTTTAATCGGGGGAAAACTCCCGGGGGGTAGCGGGCGTGCAGTTGCCCCGGGGCCCGTGTGCTCAGGGGGGGCCCGGCCCCGGGGCGGGCTGCTACTGCTTTCCGCTACCCCGGTTTTAAATGCCGTCCGGGGCCCCCCGGCGTAAATTAAAACCAGTTCACTGTGGGGGGGCGGGAGTTGGGGGGCCCCCGGGCATGCACCTTGAACGCCCGGACCCTCTGGCCCGAGGTTCAGAGGCAGCGCTACCCGGATGTAGCAGAACGGACCCGGCCGCTCGCCTCACTCTGTTCTTCTCCTCCCGGGCCCCTCTGTGTTCCGTGGGCGCCGGGGGTGAGGGGTCACTTTATTTGCGCCCCCCCTTTTTTGGCGCAGAGGTTGCGGGGGAAAGTAGGGGGCCCGGGAGGAGCGGCAAAATCGGGGGAAGGGGGGGGCCCGGGTTTGAGAAAAATTTTTTATTTTTTAAACCTGCCCCTTGACCGGCCTGTATACCCCTTGCCTGCCCTTAACCCCTAAGCCTGCCTATCCCCCTCTAAGCCTCCCTATTTTACCCCTAAGCCTGCCTATACCCACCTAAGCCTGCCTGTATCCCCCAAAGCCTCCCCTATAACCCCCAAAGCCTGCCTGTATCCCCCTTAAGCTGCCTATTTAAACCCCAAAACCCTTTCCCTTTTTCACCCCCTAAGCCTGCCTGTTATACCCCTAACCCGGGCCTTTTTACCCCCCTAACCCTGGCCTATACACCCCCTAACCCCCCCTGCCTGTAACCCAAACCCTGCCCCCGGTAATCCCGCCCTGGGCCCCCCGGCGTGAAAAAAACAGTTCACTGCGGGGGCAGGGAGTGAGGGGCCCGGCCCCTGCTACCTCTGAACCCCCCGGCCTCCAGCCTGAGCGTTCGAGGCACGCGCCCCCGTTGTAGAAAAGGAGGGGCGCCGCTTACTTGCTACTTCTCCTTTGCCGGCCCTCTGTAAATCAGGGGGCCGGCGCGGGGTGCCCGTCCTCACCGCGCCGCCCGCGCTGAGCGCAGGGGGCTGCGGGGAAAAGTAGCAGACCAAAAGCGGGGGGCCCCATCGGGGGAGCGGGGGCCAAAGGTGAGAAAAACTTTTTATTCTTTTCCCTGCCCCCTAAGCCTCCCGGGTATACCCCAAAGCCGGGTCTAACCCCCCTAACCCTGCCTAAAACCCCAAAGCCTGCCAATCCCCCTAACCCCGGGCCTTTCACCCCCTAACCCTGCCTATAAAACCCCTAACCCTCCCTAACCCCCCTTTAAGCCTGCCAAATAAACCCCCTAAGCCTGCCTATATACCCAAAGCCCTGCCTATACCCCCAAAGCCTCCCTGTATCCCCAAAGCCTCCCCTAACCCCCCCAAAGGGCCTTTGCCTGTTACCCTTAACCCTTCCTTTAACCCCTAAGCCTCCCTATTTAAACCCCCCCAAACCCTCCTGTTTACCCCAAAGCCTGCCTATACACCCCCAAAACCCTTTCCCTTTTCCCACCCCCCTAACCCTCCCTTTATATCCCCCTACCCTCCCTTTTTACAACCCCCTTTTGCCTGCCTGTAAAACCCCTAAGCCTGCCTATTCCTCTAAGCCTGCCTATACCCCCCCCTTAAAGCCTGCCTGTTTTCCCCCTAAGGGCCCCCTTTTACACCCCTTAAGGGTTTTTGGGGCCTATAAAACCCCAAACCCTCCCTTTTAATTTTCCCCCTAAGCCTCCCTATACCCCCCAAAGCCTCCTGTTTTCCCCCTAAGCCTGATTTAAAAACCCTAACCCTGCCTTTATCCCCCTAAGCCTGCCTATACACCCCCTAATCCTGTTGTATACCCCAAACCCTTCCTTTTTTACCCCCCCCTTTAAGCCTTCCTAAAAACCCCCTTTAATGCCTTTTTACCCCCCCTACCCTCCCCTAAAACCACTCCCGGGCCCTGCCTTTTACAGCCCCCAAGCCCCTGCCTATAAAACCCCTTACCCTGCCTTATAAGCCCTAAGCCCCCTATACCCCACTAAGCCGGGGCCCTTTTTCCCCCCCTTATCCCTGCCTTTTACACCCCCAAGCCGCCTTTTCACCCCCTGGGGCCTGCCTGTAAACCCCTAACCCGGGCCTATAAAACCCCCTGGGGCCCTTTGCCTTTTACCCCCCCCCCAACCTGCCTATCCCAGCCCCCAGCCTCCCTTTTAAACACCCCCCGCCTCCCAAAACAGCCCCTAACCCTCCCCTTTTACAGCCCCCTAAGCCTGTTTAAACCCCCCCTAAGCCTGCCTTTACACCCCCAAACCCCAGCCTATACACCCCCTAGCTGCCTTTTCACCCCCAACCTGCCAAAACGCCCCCCAGCTGCCTTTTCACCCCCCAGCCCTCCCTTTAAACGGCCTCAAAAACCCTTTCCTTTCACCCCCTAACCCTCCCCAAATTAAACCCCCTAAACCCCTCCCCTATACCCCCTTTTGCCTTATAAAACCCCCAAAGGGCCTGCCTTAAACCACCCCCTTACCCTGCCTGTTTTTCCCCATAAGCCTGCCTATACCCCCCCAAAAGCCTGCCTTTATACCCCCCTTCCCTGCCTATACAGCCCCCGGGGCCGGGCCTTTTCACCCCTTTCCCTGCCTATACACCCAATAAGCTGCCTTTCCCACCCCAAACCCTTTGTGTTTTCCCCCCTTTAAAAACCTGCCAATTCTCCCCAGCCTGCCTGTAACCCCACAAGCCTGCCTATACACCCCCAAAGGGCCCCCCTGTTTTCCCCAAACCCTCCCCTATCTCCCCCTAAGCCTGCCTTTACCCCCCCAAAACATGCCTTTTAAAACCCCCCCAACCGCCTATCGGGCCCCCACCCTGTAAAAGCCCCGGGGGCCTGCCTTTTTACAGCCCTTTTTCCCTACCTTTAAAAACCCCCTAAGCCTCCCTTACCCCCCCAAGCCTGCTATACACCCCCTAACCCTTCCCTTTTTAAAACCGTTTAAGCCTGCCTATCCCCCCCACCCCCAAAGGGCCTCCCTTACCCCCCTTAGCCTCCCCTATCACCCCCCAAACCTGCCTTTACAGCCCCCCCCTCCCTTTTAACGGGCCCCCACCCATGCCAAAAAACCCCCCCCTTAACCCTGCCTATACAGCCCTAAGCCTGACCCCCTTATACCCCCACTAAGCCTCCCTTTAAACCCCCCTAACCCGGGCCTTTACACCCCCCCAAAGGGCCTGCAAACACCCCCCCCAGCCTGCCTTTACAGCCCCCCACCTCCTTTACAGCCCCCCACCCTCCTATCCCCCCCCTTTAGCCTGCCGGGATCCCCCCAAAGCCTGCCTTACCCCCAAAGCCTGCCGGGTAAAACCCCTAACCCTCCCTTTACACCCCCAAAGCCGGGCCTGTATAGCCCCTAAGCCTCCCTATACCCCCCAAAAACCCTCCCTTTTTACCCCTTATTTCCCCCATAAACCCCCCTAAGCCTCCCTGTTTACCCCTAAGCCTCCCTTTCCCCCCTTTAAGCCTCCCTGTTTTAGCCCCCAAAGCCTCCCTTTTTTACCCCCTTTAGCCTGCCTGTCCCCCCCCCCACTCCCTATAAAACCCCCCCCCCCTTTGCCCTGAAATACCCCCAAAAAGCCTCCCTTTTTTCCCCCTTTGCCTGCCTATATCCCCTCTGGGGCCGGGGCCTTTATACCCCCCCAAGGTTTCCCCTTTAGACCCCTCCAGCTTCCCTTTAGACCCCCCAGCTTCCCCTAGATACCCCTCCCAGCTTCCCTAGATCCCCTTTCCCAGCCTTTACCTGATAGCCCCCCCCAAGCCTGCTTGTTTAACCCCCTCACCCTTTCCCTTTGAAAACCCCCCCCCCAGTTTCCTGTTAGCCCCCAGTCTGCCCTAAAATTACCCCTATAGTTACCTTTGAACCCCTGTCTGCCATTATACCCCCTATAGCCCCCTAAAGCTTGCCCTACCTTTATACCCCCCGAAGCCTGCCTGTCTACATAGGGGGCCCCCTTTAGCTACCAAAACCCCTACCTATATGGCCCTTGAGGGTTAATGCTAATATGTGTACTTGGGGGGTTTTTAAATAAGCAAAAGTTTGTTTATAAAGAAAATCCCGGGCTTTCCCCCTTATAAGACCATACAGATATCCATTTGGGGGGACGATGTTTGGTGCGGGAATTGAGGCATTAAGGTTTGGTCGCGTTTCCCTGTACCATCCTGCCCGGGAAGGCCCCCCTGATTTTCTGACTACATGCCCCAAGAAGCACTGACGGATAAACCAAAAAATTTTTCATCTTCCTGGCAACTACTTTAAACCAATAGAAAACTTTTGCTCAACCCCCCCCTAGGACTGTCCCCCTGCGAAAGGGCCCCCCGCCCCACTCCCATACCATAAAATTTGGGTGTGCCGCGTGAATAAAGTAGAGGGAGTGCATGGATAAGATTGGGCCAGAACAAACGCTTTCTGCCCATTTCCCTTTCTTTTGCGGGCCCTTTGGGCACTTGGGACATGTTTTTGGGGGTTCGGAGTGGGAACAGGAGCCCATTGTCGCTTTATGCCCTTTGGGACAATCTTGGCACCTTGCATTTTGGGGACGTGCTAAGGCAGACCCCAGCCCCCCCGCAGCCCCGACGAAGGGAAACCTGCGATTTTTAAAAACCCGGGGGCAGCATCAAACGGGGGGACTCTGCCTCACGGTCACGGAAAGGTTGATAATTTTTTTGTATTCTACTGCCGTTGGCCTTTTTGATGTTGTTTGGTTATTTAATTTGTTGCCCCGGGTTTGGTTTGGTGGGTGGTCATAAAAAAAGTGACTGTCATAGTAAAAAAATTTCTGTACATGCCCCCGGGTTCCGAACCTTTGTGAAGGGGGAAAAGTGGTTATAGGGCTGAGTATTTTGAAGTCAGAGCCTTTTCCCCCCCGGTAGGGGTTCGTTTTTCCCCAATTGTTTTAAAATTGCCCTCGGCAGTTTTTTAAAAAGATAGTAAAGACTCTGTGTTACTAAACGGGACAAGGCTCAGGTCTGATTAGCAGTTTGCGTGGGTCGGAGATTAGAAGCTAAATTCTCTTGGGGGAAAAACTTTGGGGGGTTTTGCTGAATACCGGGGGGTACCCCCCTTTCACAGTGGGGTAATTTACTGTGACAGGGTGGAACGGGCTATTTTTTTTGGTTGGGTTGGGGAAACTTTTATTTTTTTTTTGGGTTCGAGTGAGGGGCTGGGGACCTGGGTACGGGTGGTGGCCACACTTTGTTTTAGAAATTTCCCCAGGAAATAGGGGGAAAAAAAGGGATTTCTTTCATGTTTAACTTGTTTAAAACGAGAAAATTTAATTTCCCCAGCAGAAGTGGACTGCCGGGGGGGAAATTTTATTTGCCCCGGAAAGAAGGGAAGAAATATGTAAATCTTGTAGGAAGATGTACAAAATTGTGGGGATTGTCCAGAGAGGGCGGCTCCGCCGTCAAAGTGGCAGGAAAAACATAGGGAAAAGTTTGAGGCAAGTTGGGTGACAAAGGGATAGTTTGGGCCCGGGACAGGTCATTTGAGAGTTTTCAAAGGGGGCTGCGAAAATAGTTATGTTGGAAAAATTGGGGTTTTCTGGGGGTTTGGAAACACTGAAAAGTTGTACGGTTTACAGGGAAAAGTCCCGTTTAGAGTTGTGATTCTTAAAATGGCCGCAGTGCCTGCCCCACCCCCCCTTTTAATGGCGCCCCCTTAAAGGTCCGGAAGGGTGGGGCCTTGATGTATGTGAAGAAAAAAATTTCCCGGGGGGGTGGAAATCTGGGAGAGTTTTTGTGGTGCTTTCCCGGGGAAAAGGCCCCCCCGGGGGCGAGCCCTGAACCCCCCATGTCCCAGCCCCTTTAGCCTTTTAGGGCCCCCTCCCAGGGGCAGTTTCTTTTAGGGTCCCACCCCCCCCACCGCCAGAGAGTTTATCAGGGGGACGGGCCCCCAACAAAACCAAAGGGGGGCCCCCGCTCCAGGGGGCCAAAACCCCCCCCACCCCCGGCCGCAGTGTTCGTACTTGGATCAGAAGAGGATGGGAGCCCCGCTTCCCGGCCCAACTCGCCGGGGGGAAGGAACCCAAAGGGGGCCCCCCCGAGTTTTACCCCCATTTTCCCGGGGGACGGGGACTGAATCATGCGCTCGGGAGTTTCAAGGGGGTGCCCGCCCCTGTCGCCCTTAACTCCCGTCGGACAGGTGGCACCGGGCAGTTGGAAATTTTCGTCCCCAAAACAAGGTTTTTCTAACCCGTTGCTTTGGAGGGGGCTAAGTATTTCCATTCCCCCCAACCCAAAAAATTTCGACAATTTGGGGAAAAAAATTGGGGGAAACCCCCGGGGTTTCCAGAATGTTCAAAACCCCCCGAAGTGAACAAGTTCTGTTCCTGTAAAGGTTTATTGGAGAATCCTTCCCCCAATAAAGTAGGAGGGGAAAAGTTTTGGGCCGCAAACACCGGTTAACCAAGCTGGAAGGGAAATTTGGGTGCGATCTCATTAGAAAAAGGGGGGGAGCCCCCCCAGGTGGGAAAGTACCCGATTCTTTGAAAAAAAGGGGGGGAACCTTTAGAAAATTTGGGGTCTGCAGTGGGTTTCCGGGGCTGGGGGGCCATGTGAAGTCCTAAAAAACACCCGTAGGCCCGTTTTATGACAGCGGAATCCCCGTTAAAAAATGTTTGAGATTCCTTCGAAGCCATCTGGAATTGCCCCCTTTTTGCCGCCGAGGGTCACCGAGATGGGCAGGGCCCAAAAGTTCCAATTTCACTACCTTTTGGTTTTTGGCCCGGGTTTTCTTGGTTTCCCCAAATTTTTGAATTTTTGTACAACCCCATTTAATGGACTATTATGCAATTTATCACTGAAGGCCGGGTGTTGTTCTTGAAAATGATAAGATTGGGGGTCCGACAACCCGGGCACCACAGGAATTTTTGGCCAACAAGGGAGGGCATTGGAGATCTTCCCAAACGGGGGGGACCCAACCCCCATTTCCCCCCCTTTCCCTCCCTCTGCAAAACCCGGACCAAACCAGCCAGTCCCGAAAACCCCAAAGGTTTGCCCCCACCCCGTACCCGGGGGATGCCCAAAAAGGGATTTTTTCCAAAATTTTTGGCCCCCTTTAACCCCGGTACAGATAGGGCTCTTGGTAAAAAAGTTACCCGGGCCCCCTGAAGTTTCCCCTGCCAAATTTTTTAGGAAAAATGACCCCCAGAACCAAAAGGGAAAAAAATTTATGGAAAAAACCCCCCCCCCCAAAACCCTTGGGGAAAAAAACTAGATACTTTGTGATGGTCAAAAAAAATTTTATGAGACCCCCCCTACCAACCAGAAATTTTTAATCCCCCGGGAATTGGGCATTTACTCCTTGGTCTTTGGTTTCCCAAGTTTTGTGAAAAAACTTAAAATGGTGGGCCCCAACGCCTGGTGAATTTAAGTTCCCCCCCCCCTGCGGTGTTTCCCAAAAAGAAACAGGGGAAAACCCCTTTGGGGCACATTTTTGCTGTTTGTTGCAGCATTTCGAGGATTTGGATTTTTTCCCTAAAAAAATTAAAATACAATGCTCCTTTTTTTTGGTTAGACCCCCTTTTATTGAGCCCGGAAGAAAACCTTAGAAATCTTGTGCTTTAGCACCGACCCGAGTTTTGTACGCCTGAGAAAAAGGAGGCTCTATCTTGGGGTTAAAAGGGGTTTCCCAAAAAGGGTTGCAAAAGGCAGGAAAAATTAAAAAAAAAATGACAAAAAAGGGTTTTGAAGCCCGGGTGGAATCGAGTTTACCCCCGCCCCCTGGGTACCCCCCAAACTCTAAACCCTAGAGGCCCCCCCAAAAGTCCCCGGGCCCCCCCAACGGAAACCCCCAAAGGGGCCAGAAAAACCTCCCAAAATTGGGTGGCGCCTTTCAATCAGACCCGGGCATTTTTAAAAGTGATTGCAGGGTCCCGCATCCCCAAAAATTTTCCCCCGGAAAATCGAAAAAGTACTAATTTGGATGGGGATCCCACAAACCAGGAGGGCCCACTATGGAAAAGGTTTGGGCCCGCCAAGGGCCCCCCGTTCTCTTCTTGTAGGTGAAAAAACCCCCGCGTGTGGGGTTATCACATTTCCTGTTCGCTGGGCAGCCTTTCCCGATTTTATGGTGGAAAACCCCGGGGCGGCCCCATCTGTGATTTCAGCCCAAAACCTTTTTTCCCCCCCCCTTTGGGGGCCAGGGGTCCCCCCTCTGCATACTTTTTGTGTATTGGGGGTAAAGGGTTTGCATTCATAAATGCCTCTTCACCGTGCCAATTAATGCTGGTCCCTTCCCGACTTGATTTTTCTGTTTCCCAGTATCAGACACCTGCCCTGTGAATTTAATTGGAGGGACCTTTGCCCGCCATGAGGGCACAAATTCGTATATCTCAAAAAGGCATGGAATTAGACCTGTTTGAAAATGGGTTTGCGTACCGCCCGTGCCCTTTAAAGGGCCTTAACCCCGCAGTTATGATGTCAATAATGGAAACCCCATGACCCAAAATTCCAAACCCCCTTTTTTTCAACGGTAACCCCAAAGGAAATTTTGGTCTTTAAGGGCCTGACCCATGGTTGGGAAATATGGGCCAAATATCTGTGGGGAGTTTGTTAAGGAAGGGCCGTTATCCCCGGTTTTCCACAATAACCCCTTTTAAGTTTGGCAGGAAGAAGGCCCGGAAAATTTTAGTTTCCCGACCCCCACTAAAAGCTGGTTTTCCATATCCGACATCAAACCCTTTTAAAAGCCCCTAATTTTTTAGTCAAGAAGAAAAGAAAGGGGAAAAGGGTTTTGGGCCCCAAAGGTACAGGTGGTTGGGGGAGATTTGCGGCAGGTTTTTTGCAGCCCACCCTATTAGGAAAAAACCCGTGGGCCCCAACCGAAAAACCTTTTTTGTCCATGAGCCCTTTCTGCTTTGCTTAAAAGTTTTTGGGTCCCTTAATTTAAAACGTTCTTCCCGTGTCCCCCTTCATGAAGACAGCCAATACCTTTTTTGCCTTTTACCCCCTTTCCCCGACTTCCCCGCTACCTGGACCAGAACCCCCCCAAGGAGCCCCAGAACGTCCCAATTCCCTTTTTACCAAAACTATGAGGGGTTTTCCTTTCAAACCCTGGATAGAACCCCCACCCGGGTGTTACACTTTTCAGTATGGGGGATGACTTCTCCTGGGAGGAAAAACCCGAGGGCATGGAAGCTGAATACATTTCCCTACTCCAAAAAATCTCCCCAAATCAAAATGCAAGGTGTCTCAAAAAATTTAAATACGTGGTGTCAAGGGGAAGGTTATCTTTTCCCAGGTCATTTTATTGCCCCAAGGGGAAAAAAGAACCCTCTGACAGAAGGGCCGTGTCCTTGCCATAAACCCCAAACCCCAAATTACCCCGAGAATTTCGACCAAAATCCAGTCATTTTTTAAAGGGGGATCACCTACTGTAGACAATGGATACCGAAGCATCAAGAAAAAATGCAACCGCTCTATGATTTTCATTAAAACCGGAGGCCCAAGTTTTGAAGCCGCCCCCAAACCCCGCAAAACTATGCACAACAGGAACATGCTTTGCGGCTCTACAGGGAAAACGTTCAAAAGCTCCTGCCCCTTGGCCTTCCAGCTACAAACCGCCTTTCAAAAAACTTTTTTGTTTAAAAGTCAGGTGGACATTTCCCCTGGAGTCCTCATCAAGACCTTTTTGGGAAAACAAGCCCTTGGGAACTATTAGCAGTTTGGATTTCCCCCTTTTTGTACAGGCCCAAATGCTTGGGGGCTGTAAACGCCGCAAGATTTTACTGGTTTAAGGGCCGCCCGAAATCATCCTGGGGGCATGGTGTAAAAAATTTTTAGGCCCCAAACCTTTACCCTTTTGTGTCCCCACAGCAGGGCCTTGCCGAAGCATAGACCCCATCAGCCCCTTACGCATAGGCCTGTTCACATGGGTTATTCCCCACGGTTTTTTTGGGCCCTATTGAGCGCACAAAAACCGCCGGTGAAAAAGGGAGGGGAGGGGGGGGGCGGGGGGGGCCGGGGGCCGCCCGGGGGGGCCCGCTCCCCGGCCCATAGGAAAAAGCATTGTTGTAGGCGGTGCCCCGCCGTAAAAAAATGGCTGGGGCCCCTTTTCCCCCCGCGGCGGATTTTGCCGAGCGGGGGGAGGACGGGGAAACCACTGTTCTCTATAAAAGAAGTGGATTTCCCTAATGACTCCCAGGAAATTTGGGGCCGTATTTTTTAAAAACGCAAATCCGGCGGGGGAATAACCGGCCCCCCAATTTTGTCGGCAAATAAAACCCTGTGGAAAGGGGCTTTCAGTGCTCTTTTCTGATGCCCCCAAGTTGGGCCCTTTTAAGCGGTGCACTTTTTCTGAACCCCGCCCCTTTTTTTTCCACGGCGCAGGGGGGTGAGGATTTTTGATGACAAGGAAGGAAAGATCTTTGAAAAGGGGTTGCCCCTTTAAAATACTGGCAGAAGAAAATCACACCCCCAGCTACGTGGTGACGGGAAATTCCCCCAAGCGGATCTCAAAAACCCTTGGGGATGGTTAAAGTTATGTACTGAAAACCCCGGGGCTTTTAAAACTGGAATTTTTGGGAATTAAACCCCAGAAGGGGTAAATCCCCATGGGGAGAAGCATGCCCCCGCTTCTCAGCTCAAGGTTTAGAAACTACAAAGGGTCGGGGAGGCCTGAAAATGGCTGAAAGGGAAAGGGCTGCAAAAAATTATGGCTGACTCCAGATATTTCCTACGGCATTGCACACGATTTTGGAAATTAATTTTGGAAAGGGAAAAGAGGATTCATCACAGCGGCCCGGAACCCTGTGGATGCAGCAGTGCAAATCCCAAGGGCCTTTCTGTTCCCGCCCCTTTAACTGCCAACCAAAAGGGACATTCCCGAAAGTCCAGGTTACGGTTTAAAACGAAAAAAGGGAAGCCGGGGGAACCCCTACCCAGACCAAGCAGCCAAGGGCAGGGAGCCCTTTGGCGCCGTGTTTATCCAAGGGGGCCTTTGGGTCAGGGTGCTACTTCCCCTTATGGCAATTCCCCCAGAGTCGAAGAAAAGGTTTATCAAGGAACAGGGGAATGAAAACCCCAAACCCGGGTGAAAGACTGGAAACGGAAAAAGGGACCACGAGTAAAGGGTTTGGGTTTACGAACAACCCCCTGGCCCCCGCCAAGGGGAACAAACAAGGGGAAAAAAGGAAAGGGGCTACTGTGCAGGGGAAAACCCATTTGGAAATTAAAAATGGAATTGTTTGCCTCCCTGGCGAAAGTACCCTTTCTATTGCGGGGATGGGCCCCTGGGGCCCCTCCAGAGGAAAGAACCAAAAAATTGGCCCTTTTTGGCAGAAGCTGTACTATGGCCCCCGGGAAACAGCTCCCCCCTGGGTTGCAGCCTTTAAAAACAAGCTTGTTCAGTTGTGCCCCCCGATCCCCCTTTCCCCCACAGCTCAAAGGGTTTTTATGCGGGTTTGGCCGAAGCCCCGAATTCCCTTCCAAAGGATCCCCAAATGGAACCCCATCCAAAATGCCCCAAAGAGTGGGGTTTTCGAATATGTTTTGTGGCCGTGGACATTTTTTTCAGGATGGCAGAAGCATACCCTTTACCAACTTTAATCAAAAATAACGGCAAAGAAGTTGATTACTGAAAAAGCTTGTTGATTTGGAATCCCCCCAGGGGATCGAGGCAGCCAGGGTCCAGATTTCTTCCTTTGGTTTTTTTCCGGGGGAATTTTTTGGAAAAAATTTTTTAGGGGTTTTGTTTTGGGGCCCCCCAAGCCCCTTCCAAACCCCAAAGCTCTGGAAGGTTGAGAGAATGGTATGGGCGCTGAAGAACAAACTCTTGAAAAAAGACCAGTGATTCCCCTTTTCCTTTGGCAGGGAACTTCTCCCAAATTTTCCTCTCCATATCAGACACCTCCACAGGGAAAAAAAAATGGGCCCGGAAACCCCCTTTTTAAATTTTTGTTTGGTAAACCCCCAAACCCGTGTCTGAAATCAGAGAAAAAGTTTTGGGAAAAAAAATGATAGAAACTGTCCCAAATTTTTGATTTAATTGTCTAAAGGGGTTGACTAATTTGCATGCTGGGGTTTCTGCTTTCTTCCAGAATTTTACAGGTGAAAATTTTAACGACTTCCAAAAACCCGGAGATTCCGGGGTTATGGGGAAAAAGCCCCAATTTAGAAGAAAAATTTCCTAGAAACCAGATTTGAAAGGCCCCCTTTACAGGGGTTTTGGGTCCCCCCCCCCCCCCCCCCGACTTTCCCGTCCAAAATTTGAAAGGGAAAACCAAAATTGGGAATTCCCCCGCCCCTCATGCAAAAAAAGGGGCCCAAACCCCTAGATTTATGTCTTGGGAAAATCCTTGCATGTTGTGGGGGGATTTTTGGGAGGGGGTAAAAGGGAGCCCTTTTTTTTGGGGGGGGGCCTAAGCCCCAAAAAGGGGTTTGGGCTTTCTCATTTGATTACTGTGTATTTTGGGCCCCGGGATCCCGGGTTTTTAAGGGGTGGGGGTTTAGTTTAACAGAGAAAGCTCCAATCGGGGGAAAAGCTCTATTTGTTTGGGACCCCTCCCGGGAATGAAAAATTTCTATATGGGGGATTTGGGATGGAATACGGGGAGGATTGGGGGTATTTAAACCCCAAAAAAGGGAAGGGGCCCAAAAAGGGCAAAAAAGGGAGGGGCCCTGTTTTGAGTGGTTGGGCCCCGTCCCGGGGCCCAAAAAACGTGGGGCAATTTTTGTTTTCCCCAAGAAATTTTTACCCTCTCTTTTGAAATTTCGAAAAACCCGTTCGGGAGGACCTGGAAGTATTTTCCCGGGAGCCTATGACAAAATCTCCCCAAAATCCCCTTTAGGCCTTATAAAAACTTTTTAAATGTTAAAAGGGGAAAACCAACCCACAAAGGGCCCCCAAATGCCACCCCCAAGCGGGAAGGGAGATCTTCAAAAAGCTTTTAGCAGATGTGGGCCCCTTTTCCCTAATATTCGATGGGAAAATGGCTTCCCATCGAAAACCCCCGGGCATCCCCCCGAAAGAAAACCCGTGGTTGAATGGGTCAAATACACTATTAGGGCCCCCTTTGACTGTTTTGGTGTCTGGCTTGTGCTGGAGCCAAAACCCCCCATTGGGGAAACCCCCCCCCATACCCCATAGTGGGGTGAAAAAATTTAAAGGGGGACTGTGTTTTCAAACCATACCCGCAACAAAATAAAACAGGGATGTGAAGATTTTTTAAACCCCTTTTTTAAATTTTCAAACCCCCAAAGGGACGCCCCCAAGGAGAGGTGATGGTATTACCCGGCAAAACACTTGCTTTTTCCCCTTTAAAGATACCAGGGCCCCAAAAACTTCTCTTTGGGAAAAACCCTTCTCAGAAGGATTTTGTCAGGAAAAAAATTTAAAAAACAAAGGGGAAAATCTTTAATTCCCCAGGTATCTTGCTTTGATGTTTTTGGTTGTGTGGAAAAGGCGATTAAGGAAGCAGATTGCCAAACCCAAATGGAAAAAGGGCAAAGTACGTGGTTAAGTTTTTTCCAATGCTTTTTTGAGCCGTCCCATGGGATCCCGGCCCCCCTTTGCGCCCCTTCCCAAGGAAAAAGGAGGGAACCCAATTTCCCAAAATTTTTCTGATGGGGACTCTCCCAAAGTCTTTCATCGATGCCCAAAGGGGTCCCTAGGGGGGTCCCCGACCAGTTTTTAAAACCCCCAAAAACCCGGAAAACAGCAGGGTTTTGCCCTTTTCTTTTTCCTACAGGGCCAAAACAAAAAAAATGTTTGATTGGATTTAAAATTTTATTTTTTTAAAACCCAAAAGAGGTTTTTCCCCTTATAGTTTGAGATTTGGGGTTTTCCCAAAGGGGTCTACGGGAGCTAGGCCCATTCCAGAAATTGGGCCCTGCAGAAAAGGGTTTGGGAATTTGACGGGCCTTTTTTCCGGAAAAAAGGTGGAGTTTGTGGTATGGTAGGAGAGGGAAAAGGGTGTAAAATTTTTCCAGCCCCCCCCCCCCCCCCCCGGGCCCCCCCCAGGGGTGAATGGGGGAAATTTTCCGTTGCCCCGGGGGGAAAAACAGGGAAAAATTTTTCGAAAGAACTTAAGGAGAAAAAGGAGTGGTTTCTTCCTGGGGCAATTGGTTGAGGATTGGACTGGAGGGTGGAAGCAAAAGGTTACAACAAAAATTTTGGAAAAATTCTATGGTTATTTGGTGGTTTTGCTGTTTGTTCTTTGCTGTTGTGTCCCCTTTTTTAAAAATTACTAGCCCCAAAAAAGCCTCTGGAGGGAACCCGGGGGTTTTTTTCTAATTTCAAAAAACAGGAACCTTGATGCATGAAAAAGATTGGACATTCCCCCCTTTTAAAATAAAGGAAAATGGGCCCAAACCAGAAAGAATCAATTATTTTGGGTTAGAACGGGGGGGACCTCCATCGAAAAGGAGGTTAGTTTTGGGGGAAGGACCCGGGAGTTGTTTGATAGGGAAATGGCCCCTTGGAAACCTCAGAAAAAAAATCCCCTCCCCCATTCCCCCCCGGCCCCCTGAGCAGCTCCCAGGCTAAACTATGTTTAAATTTTGAGTTTGGGGTATAGGGAAAGCTTGGCATTTTAGGGGGGAATGTGAGGGGTTTTAAATGCTAATAAAGTGTTTCCAAAGTGTGTTTCAATTTTGGGTAAAAATTTGTTTATAAAAAAATAACCCAAACTTTCCTTCCCCTTTTAAGCCTTTCAGATTTTCCCTTTGAGGACAAAAAGATTGTGCAGAATTGGGGGCTTTTAAAAATGGCCCCGATTCCATTTACACATCCGTTCAGGGAGGCCCAAATGGGGGGTTTTGACCCAAAATGTCCCAAGAGAAATGATGGAATTAAAAAAACCCAAAAAACTTCTTTTTCCTGGCAACTTCTTTTTTAACCAATAGAGAAATTTTTGCTCCCAAACCCCCCCCTATGGACTGTCCCACTGCGCAGGCCCCCCCGCCCAAATGCATCCCTATAAAAAATATGGTGCCGCGCTGAATTTTAAAATAGAGGAGTGCTGGATAAGGAAATTTGGGCCCCGAACAAAAGCGGGCTGACTCTTTTTTTCATTGGCCGGTCCTTGCACTTAGACACTGATTTGGAGTACCGGAGTGGGAACAGGAGATCCATTGTCGCTTTATGACTTTTCCAGCACCTGTCCCCCTGGCTACCTGTATGGCTCCCTATAGCTACCTAAACCCTGCCTGCCTAAATAGACCCCATATAGCCAGGGGGACAGGTGCTGGAAAAGTCAGGATTCTAAGATATTTGTGTCTAAATCTGCAGGGACAAGTGGTCGGGAGACGTCGTCATGACGGTCTGGACCGGATGCAGAAGAAAAGGGAAAGTCAACGACTCGTCAGAGAAACGTCACCTGTGAGTCACAAGATGTAACTGCACTGTAATCACATATGTCTGCAGAGCCTGTGTACACTGATACCTATGACTATATGGTCACTGTATGGTGGTTATATACAGTCTGCAGAGCCTGTGTACACTAGTATATACCACTATATGATCACTATATGGCGGTACTATTGGTCTTTGTGTACTGATCAGTAATAGTGTAGGGGTATTATTCAGTCACTATGTGGTGGTAATTTGTGGTCATGTTCTGGTGGTATAATCAAGTCCATATGTAGTAGGGTTATTGGTAATATTGGTTTTGGTATAGTGGATTTCTTTGGTAGCAGTATGATGGTGATATGTAGGGTGAGGCATTTGCCCCTTGTATTATCTACATTACGTAACAACATGTCTTGATACATGGTCGTGGTCAGGGAGGCGGGCGAGGTGGTGTTGGGGGCCCCATCCAAAAGTTTGCTTTGGGGCCCTGGCTTCTCTAGTTACGCCCCTGGCTATGATTGACATGTATCTTCTAGAGATGAGCGAACAGTAAAATGTTCTAGTTCAAGTAGAACTTAGAACAGTAGTAGTGATGTTCGGTTCGAGGTGACCTAACTCGAACTAGAACCCCATTAAAGTCAATGGGAGATGTTCTGGTTAATTTTTATACCTACACAGGGGAGGAGAAGCTGGAATTACCATCCATAACAGTAAACTGGATACATGGAACAACTTAGTGAAGAAATTGTGAGGCTAAAATGCTTCATTCCTTTCAACGGCTAACCGAAAAGATGAGGACAGCTTGCAAGCAGGGGCATAGCTATAGGAGGTGTAGCGGTAGCAGCTGCTACGCGGCCCTGCATCCTGAGGGGGCACAAAAGCCTCTTTGATAGGGCATTTGGAGATGGTGTGTTATACAATTACAGAACCCCCAAAACTGCTAAAATGAACTTTTCTCCAAAATAATTTTCCCCAACCAACCACTATTTAGAATATATTTCTTTGTATAGAATTGGAGATGGTGTGTTAGGAAATGATTTCACCCCCAATACTGCAAAAACTGAACTTTTGGGCACTGAGTATGATTTAGCAAATCCAAGCATTCTGTATAATATATATCCATGTATATGAGAGTTAGGCGTTATGTGAGCCTGCAAATGTCGCCAAATAACAGCTTCTGGGTGTGGGAAAGATGCAGCCAGCAATACAAAACGCCCTAACTATTGATGTCTATGGAGAGGAAAATGCTATCTAACTAAGAGCAGTCTGTACAGTACAGAGAGTGAGCTGAAAATGGCGTTCACAAGGCAATACAGTGAAATATATATAACATGGTCATTTGATTTTTGCAGCCAATGAGAGCCCTACACCTCAGCAATGACGTCTTTGAAACTTCTCTGTGCTCTGCTCTAAATGGATGGCCGCCAAATGTGCAGAAAGCTGTTGAAAACGAAACTGAAAATGGCGTGTCGAACTAGAACTTTACTCGAACAAACAGTAAACAATGTTTGGTTCGGTTTGAGTTCTAAAAACGAGATGTTCTGATACTTAACTTTTCTAGAACAGTTCGATCAACACTAGTATCTTCCTATAAGTATGGACCTGTCAGCTGTGCTGAGCTGTAGGGGGGCAGCCAGGGACATAACTGAAATTCAAGAGCCCTATAGCAAAATGAAATGGGCCCCATTATATGAACACTTGACGAAGTGTTCAAACTTGAAGCACAAAATGCGTTGTTTTACGTCTTCTAAAAATAAAAGAAAATCCTTTTCCTGAGGAGGAGTAACCGCGCAGCCATTGTGGGAATATGCCGGCACCGCACCACACTCTGGAGCAGCTAGCTCCGATCTTTACTTCTAGATCTTTCTACTGAACCTCATTGAATTGGGATCTCGGTGTGCAAACCAGGATCATCTAACAGATTGGATACACGTGAGCGGAGAGTAGTGCTTTCTGGATGCCCCACTAGATCAGGTGAGTGTGGCGTTGTAATTTGCAGCACGCCGCCTTGTTTTAAACACACTATACTAGGGAGCGCCTGAATGTTTGTTTTTTCTCTGACACCGGGCACAGGAGCGGGTATCACCACTGACAGCCGGATACAGGAGCGGGTATCACCGCTGACAGCCGGATACAGGAGCGGGTATCACCGCTGACAGCCGGATACAGGAGTGGGTATCACCAGTGAGAGCTGGGCAGAGGAGCGGGTATCACCGCTGACAGCCGGGTACAGAAGCGGGTATCAACGCTGACAACCAGGTACAGGAGCAAGGAACACCAGTGACAGCCAGGCACAGAAGCGGGTATCACCGCTGACAGCCGGGCACAGGAGCGGTTATACACCGAAAGAGCACGGCACACGAGTGAGGAACACCAGTGACAACCGGGCACAGGAGCCCGAATTACCCGAGACAGCCGGGCACAGGAGCGGGTATCACCAGTGACAGCCAGGTACAGGAGCGGGTATCACCAGTGACAGCCGGCCACAGAAGTGGGTATCACCAGTGAGAGTCGGGCACAGGGTCGGGTATCACCAGTGACAGCCAGGCACAGGGTCGGGGTATCACCCGCTGACAGCCGGGCACAAGGCACAGGTTCGGGCATAGGGTCGGGGCACAGGGTTGGGTATCACCACTGACAGCCGGGCACAAGGCACAGGGTCAGGGTATCAGTGATGACACTCGGGCACAGGGCCAGGCACAGGGTCGGGGCATCACCATTGACAGCCGGGCACAGGGTCGGGGTATCACCGCTGACACACGGGCACAGGGTCGGGGTATCACCAGTGACAGCCGGGCACAGGGTCGGGGTTTCACCGTTGGCAGCCGGGCACAGAGTCGGGGTATCACCATTGGCAGCCGGGCACAGGGTCGGGGTATCACTGCTGACACTCGGGCACAGGGCAGGGGTATCAGTGATGACACTCGGGCACAGGGCGGGGGAAACAGTTGCCCTGGCACGGGGGCAACAGGGTGGAAAAGGGGGGGGGGGGGGGGGGGGGGGGGGGGGGGAAAGGGGAAGGAAGGTGGGGATATATAAGGGCCCCGGGGTATATGATGACACTGGGGGCACAGGTCGGGGTATCAGGAGCAGGGGACAGGGCCCGGGGTATCAGGTGACATCGGGACGGGTGGGGTATCATGTGACAGGGGCACAGGCGGGGATCAGTGTGAACACCGGCACAGGGTCGGGTATCAGTGATGACACTGGGGCCCACAGGTCGGGGTTCAGTGATGACCTGGGACAGGGTCGGGGTATCAGTGATCTGGCACAGGGTCGGGTTCAGTGTGATTGGGCAGGGCGGGGTTCAGGGGACCTCGGGCACAGGGTGGGGTATCAGTGTGCTCTCGGGCACCGGTCGGGGTATCACCGCTGACACTCGGGCACAGGGCTGGGGTATCAGTGATGACACTCGGGCACAGGGTCGGGGTATCAGTGATGACACTCGGGCACAGGGTCGGGGTATCAGTGATGACTCTCGCGCACAGGGCTGGGGTATCAGTGATGACTCTCGGGCACAGGGTCGGGGTATCACCGCTGACTCTCGGGCACAGGGCTGGGGTATCACCGCTGACTCTCGGGCACAGGGTCGGGGTATCACCGCTGACTCTCGGGCACAGGGCGGGGGTAGCAGTGATGACTCTCGGGCGCAGGGTCGGGGTATCACCGCTGACATGCACAGGGGGGTTCAGTGATGACACTGGGCGGTTCGGGGTATCAGTGATGACACTCGGCCACAGGGGTCGGGGGATCACCGCTGTCTCTCGGGCTCAGGGCTGGGGTATCAGTGATGACTCTCGGGCACAGGGTCGGGGTATCACCGCTGACTCTCGGGCACAGGGTCGGGGTATCAGTGCTGACACTCGGGCACAGGGTCGGGGTATCAGTGAAGACACTCGGGCACAGGGTCGGGGTATCAGTGATGACAGACGGGCACAGGGTCGGGGTATCACCGCTGACACTCGGGCACAGGGTCGGGGTATCAGTGATGACTCGGGCACAGGTCGGGGTATCACCGCTGACATCGGGCAACAGGGTCGGTATCAGTGTGACCATGGGCACGGGTGGGGTATCAGTGATGACACTCGGGCACAGGGGCTGGGGTATCAGTGATGACAAGGGTCGGGTATCCGTGATACTGGGCACAGGGTCGGGGTATCGTGATACACTCGGACAAGGGTCGGGGTATCAGTGATGACACTCGGGACACAGGGGTCGGGGTATCAGTGATGACACTCGGGCACAGGCGGGGTATCAGTGATGACACTCGGGACAGGGTCGGGGTATCACGTGACTCTCGGGCACAGGGGTCGGGGTATCAGTGCTGACACTCGGGCACAGGGTCGGGGTATCAGTGTGAACTGGACACAGGGTCGAGGTATCAGTGTGGACATGGGTCAGGGTGGGGTATCAGTGATGACATCGGGCACAGGGCTGGGGTATCATGTGGACTCTCGGGACCAGGGTCGGGGTATCACCGATGACACTCGGGCACAGGGTCGGGGTATCAGTGATGACACTCGGGCACAGGGTCGGGGTATCAGTGATGACACTCGGGCACAGGTTAGGGGTATCACCGCTGACACTCGGGCACAGGGTCGGGGTATCAGTGATGACACTCGGGCACAGGGTCGGGGTATCACCGCTGACTCTCGGGCACAGGGTCGGGGTATCAGTGATGACTCTCGGGCACAGGGTCGGGGTATCACCGCTGACTCTCGGGCACAGGGTCGGGGTATCAGTGATGACTCTCGGGCACAGGGTCGGGGTATCACCGCTGACTCTCGGGCACAGGGTCGGGTATCACGGTGACTACTTCGGGCACAGGGTGGGGTATCAGTGCTGACTACTCGGGACAGGGTCGGGGTTATCACGTGAGACTCTCGGCACAGGGCGGGGTATCACGCTGACTCTCGGGCACAGGGTCGGGGTATCTGTGCTGACTCTGGGGCAATGACAGGGTCTGGGTATCAGTGATGACTCTCGGGCACAGGGTCGGGGTATCACCGCTGACACTCGGGCACAGGGTCGGGGTATCAGTGATGACACTCGGGCACAGGGTCGGGGTATCAGTGATGACACTCGGGCACAGGGTCGGGGTATCAGTGATGACACTCGGGCACAGGGCTGGGGTATCAGTGATGACTCTCGGGCACAGGGTCGGGGTATCACCGCTGACTCTCGGGCACAGGGTCGGGGTATCACCGATGACACTCGGTCTCAGGTCGGGTACAGGGTCGGGGTATCAGTGATGACACTCGGGCACAGGGTCGGGGTATCAGTGCTGACACTCGGGCACAGGGTCGGGGTATCACCGCTGACACTCGGGGCACAGGGTCGGGTATCACGCTGCACTCGGGCACAGGGCTGGTATCAGTGATGACTCCGGGCACGGGTCGGGTATCAGTGATGACACTCGGGCACAGGGCTGGGGTATCAGTGATGACACAGGGTCAGGGTATCACCGCTGATACTCGGGCACAGGGTCGGGGTATCAGTGATGACACTCGGACACAGGGTCGGGGTATCAGTGATGACACACCGACACAGGGTCGGGGTATCACGCTGACCCGGGCACAGGCTGGGGTATCAGTGATGACTCTCGGGCACAGGGTCGGGGTATCACCGCTGACTCTCGGGCACAGGGTCGGGGTATCAGTGATGACACTCGGGCACAGGGTCGGGGTATCACCGCTGACACTCGGGCACAGGGTCGGGGTATCAGTGATGACACTCGGGCACAGGGCTGGGGTATCAGTGATGACTCTCGGGCACAGGGTCGGGGTATCAGTGATGACACTCGGGCACAGGGTCGGGGTATCAGTGCTGACACTCAGGCACAGGGTCGGGGTATCAGTGATGACACTCAAACACAGGGTCGGGGTATCAGTGATGACACTCGGGCACAGGGTCGGGGTATCACCGCTGACACTCGGGCACAGGTCGGGGTATCAGTGATGACACTCGGGCACAGGGTCGGGGTATCAGTGATGACACTCGGGCACAGGGCTGGGGTATCAGTGATGACACTCGGGCACAGGGTCGGGGTATCAGTGATGACACTCGGGCACAGGGTCGGGGTATCAGTGATGACACTCGGGCACAGGGTCGGGGTATCAGTGATGACTCTCGGGCACAGGGTCGGGGTATCAGTGCTGACACTCGGGCACAGGGTCGGGGTATCAGTGATGACACTCGGGCACAGGGTCGGGGTATCAGTGATGACACTCGGGCACAGGGTCGGGGTATCAGTGATGACACTCGGGCACAGGGCTGGGGTATCACCGCTGACTCTCGGGCACAGGGTCGGGGTATCAGTGATGACTCTCGGGCACAGGGTCGGGGTATCAGTGATGACTCTCAGGCACAGGGTCGGGGTATCAGTGATGACACTCGGGCACAGGGCTGGGGTATAGTGATGACTCGGACAGGGTCGGGTATCATGCTGAATCGGCACAGGGCTGGGGTATCAGTGATGACACTCGGGAACAGGGTCGGGGTATCAGTGATGACTCTCGGGCACAGGGTCGGGGTATCAGTGATGACACTCGGGCACAGGGTCGGGGTATCAGTGATGACTCTCGGGCACAGGTCGGGGTATCAGTGATGACACTCGGGCACAGGGTCGGGGTATCAGTGATGACTCTCGGGCACAGGGTCGGGGTATCAGTGATGACACTCGGGCACAGGGTCGGGGTATCAGTGATGACACTCGGGCACAGGGTCGGGGTATCAGTGATGACACTCGGGCACAGGTCGGGTATAGGGTCGGGGTATCAGTGATGACACTCGGGCACCGGGTCGGGTTATCAGTGATGACCGTCGGGCACAGGGTCGGGGTATCAGTGATGACTACTCGGACAAGGGTCGGGGTATCAGTGATGACTCTCGGGCACAGGGTCGGAGTATCACCGCTGACTCTCGGGCACAGGGCCGGGGTATCAGTGATGACTCTCGGGCACAGGGTCGGGGTATCAGTGATGACTCTCGGGCACAGGGTCGGGGTATCAGCTGATGGGCACAGGGTTGGGTTATCAGTGATGACACTCTGGCACAGGGTCGGGGTATCAGTGATGACACTCGGGCACAGGGCCGGGGGTATCAGTCGTGACACCTCGGGCACAGGGTCCGGGTCTCAGTGATGACTCGGGCACAGGGTCGGGGTATCACCGCTGACACTCGGGCACAGGGTCGGGTATCAGTGATGACACTCGGGCACAGGGTCGGGGTATCAGTGATGACACTCGGGCACAGGGTCGGGGTATCACCGCTGACTCTCGGGCACAGGGTCGGGGTATCACCGATGACACTCGGGCACAGGGTCGGGGTATCAGTGATGACACTCGGGCACAGGGTCGGGGTATCAGTGATGACACTCGGGCACAGGGTCGGGGTATCAGTGATGACACTCGGGCACAGGGTCGGGGTATCACCGCTGACTCTCGGGCACAGGGTCGGGGTATCACCGCTGACTCTCGGGCACAGGGCTGGGGTATCAGTGATGACTCTCGGGCACAGGGTCGGGGTATCACCGCTGACTCTCGGGCACAGGGTCGGGGTATCACCGCTGACTCTCGGGCACAGGGTCGGGGTATCACCTGACCTCGGGCACAGGCTGGGTATCAGTGATGACTCTCGGGCACAGGGTCGGGGTATCACCGCTGACACTCGGGCACAGGGTCGGGGTATCAGTGATGACACTCGGGCACAGGGTCGGGGTATCAGTGATGACTCTCGGGCACAGGGTCGGGGTATCACCGCTGACTCTCGGGCACAGGGTCGGGGTATCACCGCTGACTCTCGGGCACAGGGCTGGGGTATCAGTGATGACTCTCGGGCACAGGGTCGGGGTATCACCGCTGACACTCGGGCACAGGGTCGGGGTATCACCGCAGACACTCGGGCACAGGGAAGGGGTATCACCGCTGACACTCGGGCACAGGGCTCTGGTATCAGTGATGACACTCGGGCACAGGGTCGGGGTATCAGTGATGACACTCGGGCACAGGGCTGGGGTATCAGTGCTGACACTCGGGCACAGGGTCGGGGTATCAGTGATGACACTCGGGCACAGGGTCGGGGTATCAGTGATGACACTCGGGCACAGGGTCGGGGTATCAGTGATGACACTCGGGCACAGGGTCGGGGTATCAGTGATGACTCTCGGGCACAGGGTCGGGGTATCACCGCTGACTCTCGGGCACAGGGTCGGGGTATCAGTGATGACTCTCGGGCACAGGGTCGGGGTATCAGTGATGACTCTCGGGCACAGGGTCGGGGTATCACCGCTGACTCTCGGGCACAGGGTCGGGGTATCAGTGATGACTCTCGGGCACAGGGTCGGGGTATCAGTGATGACACTCGGGCACAGGGTCGGGGTATCAGTGATGACACTCGGGCACAGGGTCGGGGTATCAGTGATGACTCTCGGGCACAGGGTCGGGGTATCAGTGCTGATACTCGGGCACAGGGCTGGGGTATCAGTGCTGACACTCGGGCACAGGGTCGGGGTATCAGTGATGACACTCGGGCACAGGGTCGGGGTATCAGTGATGACACTCGGGCACAGGGTCGGGGTATCAGTGATGACACTCGGGCACAGGGTCGGGGTATCAGTGATGACACTCGGGCACAGGGCTGGGGTATCAGCGCTGACTCTCGGGCACAGGGTCGGGGTATCAGTGATGACACTCGGGCACAGGGCTGGGGTATCAGTGATGACACTCGGGCACAGGGTCGGGGTATCAGTGATGACACTCGGGCACAGGTCGGGTACAGGGTCGGGGTATCAGTGATGACACTCGGGCACAGGGTCGGGGTATCAGTGATGACACTCGGGCACAGGGTCGGGGTATCAGTGATGACACTCGGGCACAGGGTCGGGGTATCAGTGATGACACTCGGGCACAGGGTCGGGGTATCACCGCTGACACTCGGGCACAGGGTCGGGGTATCAGTGATGACTACTCGGGCACAGGGTCGGGGGTATCACGCGTGACTTGACCTCGGGCACAGGGTCGGGGTATCAGTGTGACCTCGGGCACAGGGTCGGGGTATCAGTGCTGACACTCGGACACAGGGTCGGGGTATCAGTGATGACACTCAAACACAGGGTCGGGGTATCACCGCTGACACTCGGGCACAGGGTCGGGGTATCACCGCTGACACTCGGGCACAGGGTCGGGGTATCACCGCTGACACTCGGGCACAGGGTCGGGGTATCAGTGATGACTCTCGGGCAACAGGGTGGGGTATCACGCTGACACTCGGGCACAGCTGGGTATCAGTGTGACACGGGCATGGGTATCAGTGACTCTCGGTCACAGGGTCGGGGTATCAGTGCTGACACTCGGGCACAGGGTCGGGGTATCAGTGATGACACTCGGACACAGGGTCGGGGTATCAGTGATGACACTCGGACACAGGGTCGGGGTATCACCGCTGACACTCGGGCACAGGGCTGGGGTATCAGTGATGACTCTCGGGCACAGGGTCGGGGTATCACCGCTGACTCTCGGGCACAGGGTCGGGGTATCAGTGCTGACACTCGGGCACAGGGTCGGGGTATCAGTGCTGACACTCGGACACAGGGTCGGGGTATCAGTGATGACACTTGGACACAGGGTCGGGGTATCAGTGCTGACACTCGGGTACAGGGCTGGGGTATCAGTGATGACACTCGCGCACAGGGTCGGGGTATCAGTGATGACACTCGGGCACAGGGTCGGGGTATTAGTGCTGACACTCAGGCACAGGGTCGGGGTATCAGTGATGACACTCGGGCACAGGGTCGGGGAATAACCGCTGACACTCGGGCACAGGGTCGGGGTATCAGTGATGACACTCGGGCACAGGGTCGGGGTATCAGCTGACACTCGGGCACAGGGTCGGGGTATCAGTGATGACTCGGGCACAGGGTCGGGGTATCAGTGATGAGCATCTGGCCCAGGGTCGTGGTATCTGTGCTGACTCTCTGTCACAGGGTCGGGGTATCAGTGACCTCGGGCACAGGGTCGGGGTATCAGTGACACTCGGCACAGGGTCGGGTATCAGTGATGACACTCGGCACAGGGTGGGGTATCAGTGATGACCTCGGGCACAGGGTTGGGTTATAAGTGATGACACTCGGCACAGGTCGGGGTATCAGTGATGACTCTGGCACAGGGTCGGGGTATCAGTGAGACCTCGGGACAGGGTGGGGTATCAGTAGACCTCGGGCACAGGGTCGGGTATCAGTGATGACACTCGGGCACAGGGTGGGGTATTAGTGCTTACACTCAGGCACAGGGTCGGGGTATCAGTGATGCACTCGGGCACAGTCGGGAAGGGTCGGGTTATCAGTGTGACACTCGGGCACAGGGTGGGGTATCAGGGACACTCGGGCACAGGGTCGGGTATCGTGATGACATAGGCACAGGGTCGGGGTATCAGTGATGACACTCGGGACAGGGTCGGGGTATCACGTGATGACACTCGGGCACAGGGTCGGGGAATCAGTATGACTCTCGGGCACAGGGTCGGGGTATCAGTGATGACTCCAGGGACAGGGTCGGGGTATCAGTGATGACACTCGGGCACAGGTCGTGTACAGGGTCGGGGTATCAGTGATGACACTCGGGCACAGGGTCGGGGTATCAGTGATGACACTCGGGCACAGGGTCGGGGTATCAGTGTGACACTCGGGCACAGGTCGGTACGGGCGGGTATCATGACACTCGGGCACCAGGTTGGTACGGGTCCGGGGTTCAGTGATGACACCGGCACGGGTGGGGTATCAGTGATGACACCGGGCCAGGTCGGTCGCGGCAGGGGGGGTATCAGTGATGACATTGGCACAGGTCGGGGTATCAGTGATGACACTCGGGAACGGAGGGTGCGGGTATCAGTGATGACACTCAGGCACAGGGTCGGGCACAGGGCAGGGGTATCAGTGATACACTCGGGCACAGGGCTGGGGTATCAGTGATGACACTCGGGCACAGGGTCGGGGTATCAGTGTGACCTCGGCACAGGTGGGTACAGGGTCGGGGTATCAGTGATGACATCTGGGCACAGGGCGGGGTATCAGTGTGACACTCGGGCACAGGGTTGGGGTATCAGTGATGACACTCGACACAGGGTCGGGTTATCAGTGTGACACTCGGGCCAGGGTGGGGTATCAGTGATGACCTCGGCAAGGGTGAGGGTATAGTGATGACACTGGGCACGGGTCGGGGTATCAGTGTGACCTCGGGCACAGGGCTGGGGTATAGTGATGACACTCGGCACAGGGTGGGGAATCAGTGATGACACTCGGACACTGGGCCGGGTTATCCGAGATGACACTCGTGCACTGGGCTGGGGTTTGAGTGATGACACTCGTGCACTCGCACAGGGTCGGGTATCAGTGATGACACTCGGGCACAGGTCGGGGTATCAGTGATGACAGCCGGGCACAGGTCGGGCACAGGGTCGGGGTATCAGTGATGACACTCGGGCACAGGTCTGGGGTATCAGTGATGACACTCGGGCACAGGGTCGGGTATCAGTGATGACACTCGGGCACAGGGTGGGTATCAGTGTGACACTCGGGCAAGGGTCGGGTATCAGTGTGACACTCGGACACAGGGTCGGGGTATCAGTGATGACACTCGGAAACGGGTCGGGGTATCAGGTGACACTCGGGCACAGGGTGGGGTATCAGTGTGACACTCGGCACAGGGTCGGGGTATATGATGACACTCGGCACAGGGTCGGGGTATCAGTGATGACACTCGGGCACAGGGTCGGGGTATCAGTGATGAGATCGGGCACAGGGTGGGTATCATGATGCATTGGCAAGGGCGGGGTATCAGTGATGACACTGGGCACAGGGTCGGGGTATCAGTGATGACACTCGGCACAGGGTCGGGGTTCGTGATGCACTCGGGCCAGGGTTGGGGTATCAGTGATGACACTCGGGAACAGGGTCGGGGTATCAGTGATGACACTCGGGCACAGGGTCGGGGTATCAGTGATGACACTCGGGCACAGGGCTGGGGTATCAGTGCTGACACTCGGGCACAGGGTCGGGGTATCAGTGCTGACACTCGGGCACAGGGTCGGGGTATCACCGCTGACACTCGGGCACAGGGTCGGGGTATCAGCGCTGACACTCGGGCACAGGGGCGGGGTATCAGTGATGACACTCGGGCACAGGGCTGGGGTATCAGTGATGACACTCGGGCACAGGGCTGGGGTATCAGTGATGACACTCGGACACAGGCTCGGGGTATCAGTGATGACACTTGGACACAGGGTCGGGGTATCAGTGCTGACACTCGGGTACAGGACTGGGGTATCAGTGATGACACTCGCGCACAGGGACGGGGTATCAGTGATGACACTCGGGCACAGGGTCGGGGTATCAGTGATGACACTCAGGCACAGGGTCGGGGTATCAGTGATGACACTCGGGCACAGGTCGGGTACAGGGTCGGGGTATCAGTGATGACACTCAGGCACAGGGTCGGGCACAGGGCAGGGGTATCAGTGATGACACTCGGGCACAGGGTCGGGGTATCAGTGATGACACTCGGGCACAGGGCTGGGGTATCAGTGATGACACTCGGGCACAGGGTCGGGGTATCAGTGATGACACTCGGGCACAGGGTCGGGGTATCAGTGATGACACTCGGGTACAGGGCTGGGGTATCAGTGATGACACTCGGGCACAGGTCGGGTAAAGGGTCGGGGTATCAGTGATGACATCGGGCACAGGGTCGGGGTATCAGTGATGACACTCGGGCACGGGTCGGGGGTATAGTGATGACACTCGGGCACAGGGTCGGGGTATCAGTGATGACACTCGGGCACAGGGTCGGGGTATCAGTGATGACTCTCGGGCACAGGGTCGGGGTATCAGTGATGACACTCGGACACAGGGTGGGGTATCAGTGATACACTGGGCACAGGGTGGGGTATCAGTGCTGACCCTCGCGCTCAGGGTCGGTGTATCAGTGATGACACTCGGGTCCTGGTCTGGGGTATCAGTGATGACACTCTGGTTCTGGGTCGGGGTTTCAGTGATGACACTCGAGCACAGGGCTGGGGTATCAGTGATGACACACGGGTACAGGTAAGGGGTAGCAGAGATGACACTCGGGCACAGGGTCGGGGTATCAGTGATGACACTCGGGCACAGGGTCGGGGTATCAGTGATGACACTCGGGCACAGGGCTGGGGTATCAGTGATGACTCTCGGGACCAGGGAGGGGGTATCAGCGATGACACTCGGCACAGGGTCGGGGTTCCAGTGATGACCTCGGGCACAGGGTCGGGGTATCAGTGATGACTCTCGGGCACAGGGTCGGGGTATCAGTGATCACACTCGGGACAGGGTGGGGTATCAGTGTGACTCTCGGGCACAGGTAGGGGTATCAGTGATGACCTCGGGCCAGGGTCGGGTTATCAGTTGGACACTCGGGGAACGGGTCGGGGTATCAGTGATGACACTCGGGCACAGGTCGGGGTATCAGTGATGACACTCGGGCACAGGGCGGGGTATCAGTGCTGACACTCGGGCACAGGGTCGGGGTATCAGTGATGACACTCGGGCACAGGGTCGGGGTATCAGTGATGACACTCGGGCACAGGGTCGGGGTATCAGTGATGACACTCGGGCACAGGGTCGGGGTATCAGTGATGACACTCGGGCACAGGGTCGGGGTATCAGTGATGACACTCGGGTACAGGGTCGGGGTATCAGTGATGACACTCGGGCACAGGGTCGGGGTATCAGTGATGACACTCGGGCACAGGGCCGGGGTATCAGTGATGACCCTCGGGCACAGGGCTGGGGTATCAGTGATGAACTCGGGCACAGGTCGGGGGGTATCAGTGATGGACACTCGGGCACAGGTCGGGGTATTAGTGGTGACACTCGGGCACAGGGTCGGGGTATCAGTGATGACACTCGGACACAGGGTCGGGGTATCAGTGATGACCCTCGGGCACAGGGCGGGGGTAGACTTCATGACACACGGCCACAGGTCGGGGTATCAGTGCTGACACTAGGGCACAGTGTCGGGGAATCAGTGCTGACACACGGGCACAGGGTCGGGGTATCAGTGATGACACTCCGGCACAGGGTCGGGGTATCAGTGATGACACTCGGGCACAGGGTCGGGGTATCAGCGCTGAGTCTCGGGCACAGGGTCGGGGTATCACCGCTGACACTCGGGCACAGGGTCGGGGGTATCAGTGCTGACACTCGGGCACAGGGTCGGGGTATCAGTGCTTCTCCTCGGGCACAGGGTCGGGGTATCAGTGCTGACACTCGGGCACAGGGTCGGGGTATCAGTGATGACACTCGGGCACAGGGTCGGGGTATCAGTGATGACACTCGGGCACAGGGCTGGGGTATCAGTGATGACACTCGGGCACAGGGCTGGGGTATCAGTGATGACACTCGGGCACAGGGTCGGGGTATCAGTGATGACACTCGGGCACAGGGCTGGGGTATCAGTGATGACACTCGGGCACAGGGTCGGGGTATCAGTGATGACACTCAGGCACAGGGTCGGGGGGATCAGTGACACTGGACATGGTCGGTATCAGGTGACACGGGCACGGGTCGGGGTTATCAGTGATGACCTCGGGGACAGGGTCGGGGTATCAGTGATGACACTCGGGCACAGGGTCGGGTATCAGTGATGACACTCTGGCACAGGGTCGGGTATCAGTGATGACACTCGGGCACAGGGTTGGGGTATCAGTGATGACACTCGAGCACAGGGCTGGGGTATCAGTGATGACTCTCGGGCACAGGGTCGGGGTATCAGTGATGACACTTGGACACAGGGCTGGGGTATCAGTGATGACACTCGGGCACAGGTCGGGTAAAGGTTCGGGGTATCAGTGATGACACTCAGGCACAGGGTCGGGGAATCAGTGATGACTCTCGGGCACGGGCTGGGGTATAGTGTGACCTCGGGCCACGGGTCGGGGTATCAGTGTGACACCGCACGGGTCGGGGTATCAGTGATGCTCTGGGACAGCGTCGGGGTATCAGTGATGACACTCGGGCACAGGCGGGGTATCATGGGGACACTCGGGCACAGGGTGGGGTATCAGTGATGACATCTCGGGCACAGGGTCGGGGTTATCAGGTGACCTCGGCACAGGGTCGGGGTATCAGTGATGACACTCGGGCCCCGGGGTCGGGGTATCAGTGATGACACTCGGGCACAGGGTCGGGGTTATCAGTTGATGACACTCGGGCACAGGGTTGGGGTATCAGTGATGAACTCGGGCACGGTCGGGGTATCATGTGACCTCGGGCACAGGGTCGGGTATCAGTGTGACACTGGGGACGGGTGGGGTATCAGTGATGACACTCGGGCACAGGGCGGGGTATCGTGATGACACTCGGGCACAGGGTCGGGGTATCAGTGATGACACTGGGCAAGGGTCGGGGTATCAGTGATGCATTTCGGGACAGGGTGGGGGTATAAGCTGACCTGGGGCCGGGGTCGGGGTATAGTGTTGACACTAACACAGGGTGGGGTATCAGTGATTTCGGCACAGGGTCGGGGTATCAGGTTTGACACTCGGGCACAGGGTCGGGGTATCAGTGACCTCGGGCACAGGGTGGGGTATCAGTGATGACACTCGGGCACAGGGTCGGGGTATCAGTGATGACACTCGGGCACAGGGTGTGGGGTATCGTGATGGACCTCGGCAGGGGGGGGGGGGGGGGGGGGGGGGGGGGGGGGGGGGGGGGGGGGGGGGGGGGGGGGGGGGGGGGGGGGGGGGGGGGGGGGGGGGGGGGGGGGGGGGGGGGGGGGGGGGGCGGGTCGCGGGGGGGTGGTGGGGGGGGGGGGGGGGGGGGGGTGGGTATCAGTGACCTCGGCACAGGGCGGGATCAGGTACTCGGGACAGGTCGGGTTTATTGGCAGGTCGGGTGTCCCCGGGGGACAGGTCGGGGTGGGGCCCGAACCAAGGTGGGTATCGTGTGACCTGGACGGTGGTATCAGGAGACCGGCACGGTCGGTTTCATATGATCGGACGGGGGGGATCAGTGGCACTCGGCACAGGTCGGTTATTTTGGACCGGGGGGGTTTGGACCTCGGCCGGTGGGGAAAGGTGACCGGAGGCGGAAAGCTGCCTCGGGCCGGGGGGACAGTGAACCTCGGGCACAGGGCGGTCTGGAGTGGGCAGGCGGGGTCAGTGAGACATCGGGGGGCGGGGATCTGGTACACCGGACGGGGGGGTGTGGCATTGGGACAGGGGGGGGGGGTGAACCGGGCACAGGTCGGTTATAGGGGGGGTTCATGATGACCTCGGCACGGTCGGGTTATGATGAACCGGAAGGGCGGGTATGGGCACGGCCCCGGGGTATCGGGAAACTGGACTTTTTGGGTTGGGCACAGGTCGGGTATCACCCTGACCGGCGGGGGGTTTAAGGGGAAGGGGGGAACCGGGAAGGTGGGAAAGTACTGGCCGGGGGGTATACGCTGACTTGGGCCAGGGTGGGGTTCAGTGATGCTCGGGACAGGGTCGGGATCACCGGACTCGGACAGGGGGGTTCCGGACTCGGGAAGGGTGGGACAGGATCTCGGCCAGGGGGTATCAGTGATGACCTCGGCACAGGGCGGGTTCGGAACTGGGCAAGGGCGGGTATATGTGACCTCGGCACAGGGTCGGGTTATATGATGACTCGGGTCAGGGTCGGGACAGTTCCCAGGGCGGGGTATCATTGACCTGGGGGTTGGGTATCAGTTTGGCCCCAAAGGGGGTCAGGGACAGGGGGTCGGGCCCGGGACAGGGGCCCTAGCCCGGCGGTGGGTAGTTTGGGGGCGGGGGATAAAATTGGCACGGGGGGGGGGTGGGGGGGGGGGGGGGGGGGGGGGGGGGGGGGGGGTGGGGGGGGGGGGGGGGGGGCACAGGGGGTTCATGTGACTCGGGCACAGGGTGGGTATCGTGACCTGGGCACAGGTGGGGTATCGTGATGACTCGGCACAGGTCGGGGATCAGATACCGGCACAGGTCGGGTATCAGTGACTCTCGGGCACAGGTCGGGGTATCAGTGACCGGGCACGGGGGGGCCCCGGGGGAACCTTTTAGCCGGGGGTCGGGTTTGGACCGGCACAGGGGGTTGGAATTGGGGCGGTGGCGATGGAAGGCGGGCGGTAAGGCAT
>JAODAL010036625.1:0-41437 GCA_025379985.1 Phyllomedusa bahiana | reverse complement strand
TGACCGGATCTGCTGGCATGCGGTTGTCCCAGAATGGAAAAGGAGCCCCCTTTCTCCGTACCTCTACCTCCATGTCCTACCCCCCTCTTTGCCCCGCTTCCACCTAAATTTTCGCTCCATGTTAAAAGAAAAAAATTTTGAGAAGGTATGGAGATTTTTGGAAAAGTCCTATTAAAAAGACGGCAAATACAGCTATTCCAAACCCCTCAAATCAAAACAAAAGCTGGATTAAAATTTTAAATGCTAGGTACCTCTATCAACAAAGCTTGACTGACCAAAATTAAAAAAACCCCTGTCAAATGTATACAATAATAAAAGGTATTTTTGGCACCTATAAATTCCTTGGGGTGACACAAAATTGCTGTATTAAAATTTTAATGCAAAACCCTATAAACAAAGCTTGACTGACCAAAAGTGAAAAAACCCCTTTCTGAAATGTATCGGATAATAAAAGGTTTTTTTTGGGACCTTTCAATTCACCTTTGGGGTACTACAAAATTGCTGATTTAAATTTTAAACTGCAAAGTGCTCTATCAACAAAGTTTGACTGACCAAAAGTAAAAAAAAACACCTGTCGAAATGTAACAGATAATAAAAGGTATTTTTGGCCCCTATCAGTAACCGTGGTGACTAAAAAGTTGCTGGATTCAAATTTAACTGCAAGGTGGCTCTATCAACAAAGTGGCCTGCCCAAAGTGAAAAAAAAACGTATCTTAAATGTAAAAGGGATAAAAAAAGTTTTTTTTGGGGGCACCTATCAATTCACCTTGCTGATAAAAAAATTATGTTTTCAAATTTAACTCAAAGAGCTTTCAAAAAATTGACTGACCAAAAGGGAAAAAAACACCTTCTGAAATGTATACGGAAAAAACGGTATTTTTGGCCCCTACCAATTCACCTGTGGTGATAAAAATTGCTGATTCAAATTTAACTGCAAAGAGCTCTATCAACAAAGTTGACGACCAAAAGTGAAAAAAACCCCTGTCTGAAATGTATACGGATAAAAAGGGGTATTTTTGGGCACCTTCAGACACCTGGGGGTGACTAAAAAGGGTTGCTGGATTAAATTTAAAACTGCAAGGGGGCTCTATCAACAAACGGGCCTGCCCAAAAGTAAAAAAAAAAACACGTATCGAAAGTATACGGGATAATAAAAGGTATTTTTGGCCCCTATAAATTCACCTGTAGTGACTAAAAAATTGTAATTCAAATTTAACTGCAAAGTGCTTAAAACAAAGCTTGATGACCAAAAGTGAAAAAAACACCTGTCTGAAATGTATACGGATAATAAAGTTTTTTTTTGGCACCTATAGTACACCTGTGGTGACTACAAATTGCGGGTTTTAAATTTAACGCAAGGGGGTTTATCAACAAAGCGGCCTGCACAAGTAAAAAAAAACACTATTGAAAATGTATACGGAAATAAAAGGTTTTTTTTGCACCTATCAATTCACCTGTGGGCTACAAAATTGCTGTTCAAATTAAACTGCAAAGTAGCTTATCAACAAAGCTTGACGCCCAAAAGTGAAAAAAAACACCTGTCTGAAATGTAACGAAATAAAAAAGGTTTTTTTGGCACCTATAAATTTAAACCCTGTGGTGACTACAAAATTGCGATTAAAATTTTAAAACTGCAAAGTACTCTATCAACAAAGCTTGACTGACCAAAAGTGAAAAAAACCCTGTCTAAAATTATAAAGATAATAAAGGTTTTTTTGGCACCTATCAGAAAAATGTGGGGACAAAAAAAGTTGCTGGATTCAATTTCTGCAAGGTGGCTCTATCAACAAAGTGGCCTGCCCCAAAGTGAAAAAAACACTATCTAAAATGTATACGGGAAAAAAAGGTTTTTTTTTGGCACCATAAATTCATTTGGGGTGACTACAAAATTGCGGGATTAAAAATTTAACTGAAAAGTAGCTCTATAACAAAGCTTGACGCCCAAAAGTGAAAAAAACCTTCTGAAAGTAACAGATAATAAAAGGTATTTTTTGGCACCATCAGTACACCTGTGGTGACTACAAAGTTGGGATTAAAATTTTAAAGTGCAAGGGGGCTCTTTCAACAAAGCTGGCCTGCGCCAAAGTGAAAAAAACACTTATCTTAAATGTATACGGATAATAAAAGGTATTTTTTGGGCACCTACAATTCATTTTGTGGTGACTACAAAATTTGTATTCAAATTTAACTGCAAAGTAGCTCTAAAACAAAGCTTGACTGCCAAAAATGAAAAAAAAAACCCTGTCTGAAATTTATACGGGTAATATAAGGATTTTTGGCCCCCAACAATTCCCCTGTGGTGACTAAAAAAATTGCTGTTTTAAAATTTTAAAACTGCAAATACTTTTTTAACAAAGCTGATGACCAAAGTGAAAAAAACCTGTCTGAAAGTATACGGAAAAATAAAAGTTTTTTCCACCTATCAGTACACCGTGGTGACTACAAAGTTCTGGTTTAAAATTTTAACTGCAAGGTGGCTCTTTTAACAAAGCTCCGCACCAAAGTAAAAAAACACGTATCTGAAATGTATACGGGTAATAAAAGTATTTTTTGGCCCCTATCAATTCACCTGTGGTGACTAAAAAATTGCTGGTTAAAATTTTAACGAAAGTAGCTCACAACAAGTTTGACTGCCCAAAAAGGAAAAAAAAACCGTCTGAAATGTAACGGATATAAAGGTATTTTTGGCACCTATCATACACCTGTGGTGACTACAAAGTTGCTGGTTTCAAATTTAATGAAAGGGTGGCTCTATCAACAAAGCGCCCCCCAAAGTGAAAAAAAACCGTATCAAAATTGTAAAGGGATAAAATAAAAGGTATTTTTTGGCACCTATAAATTCACCTGTGGTGATAAAAAATTTTTGCTGATTCAAATTTAACTGAAAAGAAGTTTATAAAAAGCTTGACTGACCAAAAGTGAAAAAAAACCTGTTGAAATGATAAAAAAAAAACTTTTATTTTGGGCACCTATCAATTCACCTGTGGGACTACAAAATTGCTGATTAAAAATTTAACTGAAAAGTAGCCTATCAAAAAAGCTTAAAGACCAAAAGTGAAAAAAAACTATCAAAATTTATACAAAATAAAAGTTTTTTTGGCACCTAACAGTACACCGTGGTGACTACAAAGTTGCTGGATTCAAATTTAACTGAAAAGGGGGCTCTATCAACAAAGGGGCCCTCCCCAAAGGAAAAAAACCGTATCTGAAATGTATACGGATAAAAAAAAGGTTTTTTGGGCACCATCAATTCCCCTGTGGTGACTAAAAAATTGCTGTATTCAATTTTAAACTGCAAAGAAGTTATCAACAAAGCTTAACTGCCCAAAAGTGGAAAAAAACACCTGTCGAAAGGTATACAGATAAAAAACGTTAATTTTTGGGCACCTATCAATTTCACCTGGGTGACAAAACAAATTGCGAATTCAAATTTAAAGAAAAGTAGCTCATCAACAAAAGCGGGCCTGCCCCAAAAGGGAAAAAAAAAACACGTATTGAAATGTATACGGGATAATAAAAAGGTATTTTTTAGCCCATAAATTCCCCCTGGGGTGACTAAAAAATTTTGGGGATTCATTTAAGTGCAAGGGGATATATCAAAAAAGCTGGACTAGAAAATTAAAAAAGAACCCCTTCTGAAAAATACTGAAATAAAAGGGGAGTTTTGCCCCTAAAAAATAGACCTGCATTTACTAGAAAAGATCTGAAAACCTAATAAAAGGCAATGCAAGTTTAAACAAATTTTTTGGCTGTACAATATCCAGTATCCTTTTATAGACTTGTCGGGTTTTCGTCCCCCCCCCCCCCCCCATGACTTTACAGCGGTAGATGCTCCCTTTAAAAATTTCTCTCCCTAACTCCCTAAAACGCAAATTTTAAAACTACCTAATTCAAGGATCACGCTAAAAGTGAGCGTCCTGTAAAAAAAATAATAATTTCGCTGAGCTTTTGACAGAGGCAGAGCGCACGCCCCTACTGCAAGATACGCTGACACACACTAACTGAACGGGAAGGGCTGTTCTTGAAAAAACGAGGTCATTTTTTTTCCAGCCAACGCAACCATACCACCCAGTCATGACGTCGCACACCATCTCACCCTGCTCTTTCTGTAAGCGATTTGCGGGCCAAAAAAATACAGGAAGCCCGAAAATGGCGCGATATTAATTATGCAAAATTTTTAAACCCAAAAATTTCGCGTGATCTAAAAAATCCGATCAACTAAAAACCGTCCCGATTTCAACTTTTCGATAATAATCGCTAAACAAAAAAAATGATATTTTGGCTAAAAGAAACACAGCTCACCCCCGAACCCACATCCCCACTGTCACCAGGGTTGGTGGCAGATCAGGGTTTGGGCTTTCTTTTCAGCGGGACAGGGAAAGGGATAAAATTGAGGGAAAATGGAGGAGCCAAATACAGGACCATTCTGGAAGAAAACCTGTTGGCATCTGCAAAAGACCTGAAACTGGGACGGAGATTTATCTTCCAACAAGACAATGATCCCAAATATAAAGCAAAATCTACAATGGAAGGTTCACAAATAAACTTATCCAGGTGTTAGAATGGCCAAGTCACAGTCCAGACCTGAATCTAATCGAGAATCTGTGGAAAGAGCTAAAAACTGCTGTTCACCAAACACTCTTCCATCCAACCTCACTGACAACACTGTTCACAAACGCTCTCCATCCAACCTCAGTGAGCTCCAGCTGCTCACAAACACTCTCCATCCAACCTCACTGAGCTCCAGCTGCTCACAAACGCTCCCCATCCAACCTCACTGAGCTCCAACTGTTCACAAATGCTCTCCATCCAACCTCACTGAGCTCCAGCTGTTCACAAACACTCTTCATCAACCTCACTGAGCGCCAGCTGTTCACAAACGCTCTCCATCAACCTCACTGAGCTCCAGCTGCTCACAAACGCTCTCCATCCAACCTCACTGAGCTCCAGCTCCAAGGAAGAATGGGCAAGAATTTCAGTCTCTCGATGTGCAAAACTGAAAGAGACATCCCCCAAGCGACTTGCAGCTGTAATCGCAGCAAAAGGTGGCGCTACAAAGTATTAACTTAAGGGGGACGAATAATTTTGCACGCCCCAATTTTCAGTTTTTTTATTTTTTACAAAAGTTTATAATATCTAATAAATTTGGTTCCACTTCACAAATGTGTCCCACTTGTTGATTCTTCACAAAAAATTTCTAATTTTATATCTTTATGCTTGAAGCCTGAAATGTGGCAAAAGGTTGAAAAATTCAAGGGGCCGACTACTTTCGCAAGGCACTGTATCATGTACTGAGAAACCCCAAATAAATTATTTGTGGAGTGAAACCTAGAACAAACACAATTGCGCTATTATTATTTTTTTAGAGCGTTTAGTTTTTATGGAGTTCTTTCCTTGGTATAAGTGATGTGTTAGGCCATGTTCACACGGCTTAAAATGGGCCATATTTCGGTCCGTAATTACGCGCCAAGTGCGCCAAAATACGGCTGAGAACGGCCCATTCATTACGGTAATTCACAGTTTCATAGAGAACTATGGATTACGTCTCCTCTCCCCGCCTGGCGAAGCCGCCAGGCGGGGAAATAATTGACAAAGTGAATTACTAGCCGCATACGCGCCGTGGCAATTCAAGTCTATTGGGGCCCCGAAGTGCCGGCCCCCTGCTCAGTCCCCCGCTCCCGCCCCGCCCCCGGTCACACGGCGTAATTGCGGGGCGTAATTACGCCCTGCAAATACACCGTGTGAACATAGCCTTATCTGGATTCTGTTGGATGATACAATTCTGTTGATAACAAATTAGTAAAGTTTTTGTTATGTTTTAAAAATAAGTTTCCATTTGACCAATAACAGTTTTTTTTTTCTAAAACATTTGGTGCAATGAAGTGTAGTTTTTATTTGCACCATTATGGAATACATGCAACTTTTTTGATCAATTTTATATTCAAATTTTTTGGGGAACATGAAATTTGCAAAAAAAAACCCCCATTTTCCCTTGACTTTGAGAATTTTTTTTTTCTACTTTTGGGTGTTCAAAAAATGGTTTAAATTAAATATTTACAAAACCAATTATTTTGTAATTTTTAAAATTTTTTCTATTTATAAAAATGGAAAAAAGGGGATTTTTAAAACTAAAAATAACAAAAGAAAAAAGCAGACGGCCCACCCCCAAAACTTTCAGCAGTATTTCTTTATTTCCCCAACACAAAAAGCCAGAGGGGGGGACGGGAAAGGAAAAAAAAACCAACAAACGTTTCGCGTCCATCCTGCGTTTTTCTCAAGGTGTGGGGGGGAAAAAATAAACAAAACCACGTTTTAAAAACCCGTCTATCCCTTTCCCATCAAAAAACAAATTTGGCAACAAAAACTTTATCAAAAAACAAAAATTTTCCACAAAAAACAATACAAAAACATAGTCACACTTATAAAAAAACATTTAAAAAATCAAAAAAAATGGAAAAAAATTTGGGTTTTCTGTCATTAAAACCCCCTTAACCCCAAAGGGCATCAGTGCCAAAATCCATCTATTTCATTTTGCAAGGGGTCGTGTATCCCTATCTACCCCTGCTCTAAAGGAAAGCCCTCTAAATTTCCTTTCAAATAGAATATCAGACTTATCACCTCCGTAAATTTCCCATGCATGTGCATATAAATTTAGGGGCCCTTTTCTGGGGTTTAAACAGAAAAAAAAGGTTCCCGGGGGAACCTGAAAAAATAGAGGACGAATCTTTTTGCCTATGTAAAAGGGAACCCCGGCTCCCAAAAACCATAAAAACACACCAAAAAATTGGTGCGACTTGAAAATAAATGTCCTGACAGTATGTTTTACTGTTTCCTATATGTACAGTTCTTCCTACGGGACTTTAAAAACAACAAAACAAACATAAATTCCACTTTAAAAATTTCCCTTTCTTGGGGAAACACTTCTCTAACCAGTTTTTTTATTATCTGGGACCACTATTCAAACCCCAGGGTACCAATTCATCTCCGTAAGTTTGTGGCTTTTCCAAATTTTACAATGGGGGGTTTTTCCTTAGTTTTTTTCTTGCAACTCTAAAATCTGACCCAAAAAATGTCCCAAATTACTCCTTATTGTTTCAAATTTAATATTTGGGGAAAAAACCCAAATATTGTTAAAACTCAAAGAAAAGTTTGGATCTATAAACATTTTTCTCCTTGTCCAAACCCGCCCAAATAATAACTTATGTTACCTGTTTAAAATAGCTTTAGTAAAGCTTCAGAGATCTTTTTCTCTTTATAGCCCCTTATCTCTCATTTCGTTTCCCCCAAATTCTAACAAATTTTTTCCAAAAAATCATGATACCACGGGTTTTTTAAGTCTCAATCAAAGGGAAATGCCCCTATGGCAAAGATTTTTTTTTTTTTTTTTTGCCCAGGGTCAAATGAAAACTATTGCAATGCAACAGAGAATTAGTAGCAGCCCTTTTTTTTGGGTATCCTTCGCCCACACATTTATTACCAAGAAGGGCAATCTAAAATATCCAAAAAAAAACAAGGATTTGCCCCCCAAAAATTTTAAGCTGTAAATTTCCCATTTTAAAAAATCAAAATTTTTTAAATAAAAAAACCCACAAAAATCCTGAAACGGGAGATTCAGATCCTGACCACACTATCAAAAAACGTCAAAAAGGCGTGTCCAATGCGCATAAAATTTCACATATGGATTACTTTTTTTATAGACACACTTCTCCCCCCCAAAATGGGCAAAAAAAAACAAATTAGAAAAGGGGGGGGGCCCCCCGGGCGCCCCCCATGGCCGTTCCGGTCCTCTGCCAACCAATCGCCCCCAAAAATCTAAAGGAAATTATGTCTTAAAAAAAATCTATTGCTTCACATATAAATCAATCTGCTCGGGCCATTCCTATCATTTTTCAAACAAAAAAGCCCCTCACATTTTTTTAATTTCCACCCCCAAAAGTCTGATTTTAGTATAAAGATTTAGAAAATCTAATAGTTGCCATTTTAAAAATTTCTGGGGAAAACCCCGGAAACTTATCCAAATTTTGCAAAAAAGGGCCTTTTTATCTAATAATTTTGGGGGAAAACATTTGATAGTATAGGTCTTAGAACCAACTAAATTTTTGGAAATAAAGGGTTTTCTGTGACAGATCCTCTATTTCCAAAGGGGGGTTGACCGGGAGGTTTTTCATTGACAAAATGTATTTTTTGGAAGACATACAAAAAAACAGAAACAAAATTTGATGGGAAAAATTTGGGGGGTCCACTTTCCCCTTTGGCCCTTTAGGGGGAGAGCCCCGCCGGGGTGGCCGTAAGAAGAAAAACAAATCCCTCCGAGGGGGGGTTTGGGTTTTAAAAAGGGGAAGCAGGTCCCCCCCCCCCAGGGGAGACAGTAAAGGCCCATTTCCCCCAAAGGGTTTCCACAATCGGAAAGGGGGTGATTGGTCCCAAAGGGTTAAAAATTCTGTCACATTTTTAAACCCTAAGTTCAGGGGCTTTGTCCCTTTTTAAACCCAAAGGGGTTTTAAATTTTTGTCTTTCTAAAAAATTTTAAATTTTTTTCCAAATTTTGAGATAGATCGGGGAGAAATCTCTACGAAAATTTAAATCTCTAATTTAAAATATAAAAAAACCAAAAAAAAGTTATGAAGGGTTTAGATTCTTCCAGGGGAGAGGGGTAAAAACTATTGGTAAATTGGGGCTTTTTTATGGAAAATTTAAATTTTCCCAGTAAGGGTTTATGATGTTATATCGTTTTAAATTTGATTTTTTCTTGAAATTTACATGGGGATGGAGGTGAAATGGAGGCAACCCAGAGAAAAAATTTTGTGGGGGGAGTTTAAAAAGTTCCTTTTTTTCCCCCCTTGTCAGCCGGGGTCATCCCTGTTTAATTTTTTAAAAACTGTGGTTAGGGGTGTGAAAACGCTGATTTCCCTGAAGTGTCATCTAAAACTTTCAAGTTAAAGGGAAAGGGAGGGGTTTGAAAAAACTGAAAAGTAGCCGGATGTAATAATTTTTCCCGCTGACAAGGGGGGAAAAATTGTTTTAATGGACAGAGAGTATTATATATTAGAAGCAAAGCGGCAATTGGAAGATATTGGTACATATGAGAAATTACGTGGTAACCCATTCCAAAATGTATCTAGTGTTTTACGTACCTTTTTTTGGAAAAAAAGGGGAAAATCTATAGGTTTTTTCTCAAAGGGGGATTTGGGAGAAAAAATTAAAATTTCCCCTTTTAAAAACCCTCTAACCTAATTGGGGTTTTTCTTCCAAAAATACATAAGTTTAAATTTAAAAAACCTCCTGTCCCGGGCCCAAAAAATTTTGGCCCAATAGAGGATCTGTCCAGAACCATTATCCCAATATTTAAATTGGCTACTAATACCTATAACTAAAAAAAAGTTCCCCTTTATATCTATTAGATACAAAAGGGATTGGTTTCAAACTTTGGGGTAAGTTTCCCCGGGAAACCACAATTTTAAAAATGGCAACTTTAAAATGTTCCCTCATCCCTTTAAAACTAAAAAACATACAATTGGATGGGAAAAAAGGGTTGGGGGTCCAAATTTTTTGGAAAAGAACAAATAAAAACCCGAAACCCGTTTAAATTTTTATGTTTAAAACACTAGATTTTTTTCTAAACATAATGCCCCTTTTGATTTGGGGGGCGATTGGTTTTTGCAAGGACCGGGAAAGGCCCTGGGGACCCCCGGTAGCCCCCACCTTTTCTAATTTGTTTTTTTTGGGCCCAAATTTGGGGGGGAAAGTGTGTCTATAATTTTAAGTAATCCTATTGAAAATATATAGGGGGCATTGGACACCTTTTTCCCACGATATTTTTTTAAAAGGGGGTCAGGAACCCGAATTTTCCCGTTTTTAGGGGTTTTGTGGCCCTTAATTTTTAACAATAATGGGGAAAATTTTAAAAAAAAGGAATTTTTCAAACTAATTTTGGGGGCAAATCGCTTGTTTTTTTGGATAAATTTAAATTGCCCTTTTGATGTTTAAAAGTGTGGGCAAAAGGATACAGAAAAAAAAACAGCTACAAAATTTTCTGTTGCCTTGCAAAAATTTTTTTAAACCTGCCCTGTCAAAAATTTTTTGCCATATGGGCAAATTTCCCTTTGGGTTGAGACGAAAAAACAGAAGGGAATCAAGATTTCTTGGAACAATTTGTTAGAATTGGCGGATCGACTGAGAGATAGGGGCTATAAAGGGAACTGATCCCCGAAGCATTTACTAAAACATCAATCAGGATAGGGCATAAGTTAAATTAAATTTGGGGGGAGGACAAGGAAAAAAATGTGATGATCCATCTTTTCCTTTGAGTAAAACAATATGTCCCAAAAAAATTAATAAGCAATAAGGATTTAAATTTGGGCACCCTTTTTGGGGGTCAGATTTAAAAGTTGCAAGAAAAAACTAAGGGGAAACCTTCCCCCTTGGGAAAAATTTAAAAAAATGCCACACTTACGGGGGTGAAATTGTACATTGGGGAAATTTGAATAGGGGTTCAAGTAATAAAAAAAACTGTTTTAAAAAGGGGTTCCCCAAGAGGGAATTTAAATGTGGATCAATTTTTGAATTTTAGTAAAAATTTTCTGAATGAAAGAACTGTACATTTTAGGGGCATAAACACATACGTACAGGGCATGATTTTCATGTCGCACCAATTTTTTGTGTATTTTTTTTGGGGTAGCTGGGGGAAATTTTTCAAAATAGGCAAAACGAATTTGTCCCTATTTTCGGGTTCGTGAACATCTTTTTTCTGTTAAAACAGAAAAGGCCCCCCCTAAATTTTTTAACGCACATGCTGAAGTCACGGAGGTGATACTTTTGATAAAAATATTTGCAAAGGGAAATTTAGAGGGTCTTTCCATCAATTCAGGATAAAATCGGGAAACCGACTCTTTCAAACGAAGCTAATGGGTTTTTTTCGCACTGATGCCTTGGGGAAATTTAATGGGGTTTTAATGACAGAAACCATTCTTCTCCATTTTTATGATTATAAGTGTTTTTGTATAAGTGTGACTATGTAAATTTTATTGTCCTTTTTTGGAAATGTTTTTATTTTGATAAAAAATATTGTTGCCATTTAGTTTTTTTGATGACAGGCATAGACGGGGTTAAGACTTTTGGTAGTTTATTTTCCCCACACACCCCTTTAAAAAAAGCGCAGTGGGGGCGCGGAAAAAAACCCATCGTTGGTGTTTTTTTTTCCTCCTGTCCCCCTCCCGGCTTTTTGGGTGTTTTTTGAAATAAAGAAAAACTGCTGAGAAGATTTGGGGAGTGCCGTCTTCTATTTCTTCATGTTATTATCTTTTGGGGCCCTTTCCTATTCGGACTGAGCACCCCCCACAATTTTTTTGAGAGAAACTATTTTTCTTTCCCTTTTTGGGGGATGTTTAAAAACCCTTTAAAACCTGTCTCCAAAAAGTATAAGTAAACACACTTAGTGGGCCCATCAAGTTTTCTAAATGAAAGTGCAATTATTTAAAAAATATATTTTTTTTTTTTAAGTTTTTAAACTTTAAAAATTAGAAACCTTGTAGAAAATGCCAATAGGGGTAGAGACTTTTTCTACAACAACTTTTCATTTGTTACCTTTTTTCCATCCTTCCTATTACAGAGTGTAATAGTATCCCGACTAAACATCTACAAAAACTGTATGAGGTTTTTGCTCCCTGTACGATTGGCTCAGTGTGTGAGTCCACATCATACACTCTTCCACTATTTGGATGTACGAGTATTCTGTATTGTGGAAAAATTAATTCCAGTGAGGAAGCCTTATTTTGGGCGAGCATTGTGCATATTTCACAATGTGGTCGAAAGTGAGCATGGAAGCTTAGGGCGTAGGTTTTTCCTCTATTGTGGGTAAAATATGGAAGGGTTTTCTATGAAGGCAAAACTGGGGTGTCCGGATAATAAAATTATAACACAGCAGCCCGGGGGGCTTTTTTGAGGGTCTCCTATCTGAGCAGCTTCTATGAGGAGGGAAAATCCAGCTGGACCTGGGGAAACTGAGGGTGGTTTTTATTGGGAAAATGAAATTTCAGAGAATGAAAGAATCAGAGGTACCAACTTTTTTTGTTTTCCCCAAAAAGACACATGGATTCATTATTGGTTTTTTTCATTCAAATTCACTCTTTATCAGTAGAACAGAAAAAACACTTTAAGTGCTATCCCGGGCTGGGGGACCTGTTCTCTAAACAAAAAGCCATTTATCTGAATGGGTTCGTAATTGAACATTTCTAATGTCTGTTTGGCCATTTCCCCAATTTTTTCTGGGGGCCTGGGGGGCTATACTCCAGGTTTTGGGGACTCTGATAAAAAACCCCTTTAATTCTTGGGAAGCAGAGTCCCGTTTCTACCACATTGGGGCCCTAATAGGACTTTTGATAGTGTTTAAATTTGGTAAAAAAATCTTGTGCCCGGGTTTTAATCAATGTAAGAGCCAAATTTTATGCGCAATTCGTATAAATTATTTGAGAACATTATATACATTCAATTGACTTCAAGTTATTGACCCAAGGATTTCTTATGTAACTATGATAAAAAAATCTCTCTATGATTTTATGTATTTTGTTTAATTTTTGCTCAATGTGAAGTTTTTTTCCATAGATTTTTTAAAAATATTTATTTCATTTTGGAAAAAAAACTCTTTTTTTTTGTAGGTAAAAATGTAAAGAGAGGCCCAATAAACGTTTTCACCCCCTTTTTATGAAATAAAGATAATCAACCAGGAAGGGACAAAAAAGAAGCCAAACAAAGAAACCGACAGATAAAAGGCATTTTCATGCTTAAAATGTGGCAAGAGTTTATTAAAAAATCTTCTTTTTTACCACGAGATTCACACAGGGAAAAAAACCTTTTTTCATGTCCGATTGGGGGGAAATGTTTTAATGGAAATGAAATCTTGATCCCCATGGAAAATTTTCAAAAACACTCATGTAAGAATGTGATAAATTTTTTTGTCTGAAACATAACTTGTTGCACGGGGAGAAAACTCAAAAGGGGGGAGAGCCATTTTAAGTGTGGAATGGGGGAAAGAGTTTTTTTAAGAAACCACATCTTGTTTCACATCAGAAAATTCACACGGGAGAGAAGCCTTTTTTGCCCCAGAATGTGGGAAGTTTTTTAAATGATAGATCAAAATTTTGCACAATCAGAGAATTAACAAGAGAAAAACCCGTTTTCTTGTTCAGAATGGGGGGAAATTTTTTTAAGTGTAATATGTCTTATTAAACAAGAAGCCAACATAAAAAGAAACCAGACAGATGAAAGGCTTTTCTGCTTAAATGTGAAAGGGTTTTTTTTTAACAAAAAAAATTCTTGTTCACAAAAAGGGAATTCACCAGGAAAAAGCATTTTCTGTCCAGAATGCGGGAAATGTTTTAGTGGGAAAAATTTAAACCTTTTATTCTCAGAAAACTCAACAGGGGGACACGCCATTGTCCGACAAAATGTTGGAAATCACTCAAGATTTTTTGCAGGAGGAAACTAAATTAAAGAGTGGTCCGGAAATTTTTTTTTTTTTTTTTTTAAAAATTTTGGGCCCCCAGTTTGTGTTAATTGTGTGATACACTTTTGTAATGTGTTTTGTTGTTTTTTTTTTTTAAGCATATATTTTTTTCTGTGTGTGTTGGCGGGGGTGTGTTTCCCTTCCAAAGCATACATAGACTGGAGCCAGATGGTTTTAAAAGAACGCTGGGCAGGAGGGTTGGGACTGTTATATGTGCGTGGCAGCTAAAGATTAAAATGCAGCTGTCCTGCGATTTGCACCAGTCAGCAGCCCGGCCGTCTTGTTAGTGTATGCACAGTCAGTTGGGACTTTTTAATACAGATTCCGTAAAAAGTTTTTAAACCAAACAGCGAACTTCACATATTCCTATACATATTGAGCCAAAATTTCTGATAAAAAATTTAAAAGGGGAAGGACAACTCCTTTAAATGAATAGAAATCTGAGAACTACACAGGAAGGAAAAATATCCCCTGGTAGTATATGGGGAAAGTTTTATACGGAAAATTGTTGGGGGAACATCATGAGGTCACAAGGAGAGAAGTATTGTAATGTTATATTGTAGGAAGGTGGCCGGGTGGGAACCCTTTTAAGGCGCTGTGTCACCCTTCTTTACATGACTGGATGCACTATGTGGCACTGAAATGCTAATAAAGGTTTTAAAAATAAAATATTATGTTCCCCCCGAGGCTTCTGTTCTGTCTAGTGACATGATAATTTTCCACTGAAAAAAAACCCCGGGATGGGGAAGGGAAGGTTTTATTGGAAACTGAGACAATTCTCCCCATTAAACTGTTTCTAGTTTGTTGCCCAAAAAAAATGTTTCAGATGTGATTGGGTTTTCAAGTAAAAAAAGATTGAAGGTAAAATTATCCCGGATTTTTTTGTGAAGCTTGGGGGCTTTATGGGTACAGCAGTGGGATATACGAGATGTCCCCCCGGGGTCCCTGAAAGTCAGTTTTATGCCCCAAACCCCCTGTTTTTTCTTCAGGAATACAGCAGCCAATAAATTTAAAGCATGAAATAATTAGCTGGTTCCTATACGCTGGTTTGAACCTAACCTATTGTTTCGGGTAGCCCAAATTGACATAAGTTCCTTAATCAACTTTTTGGCAGTTGCTTTTGCTGCTGCTTTCAGTACTGGGTAGTGGTCTTGGACTGGTGGGTCAACCCATAGACTGCATGGACATCAATTGGAAATCCGAGGGAGTGAAGCTATTGCCACACTCCACAGCCATCCTCATAAATGGGGATGCCTGTTTCTCCCACTACCCTTTTCACCTTATGACTTGGTTAAAGGTCTAAAGGAGTTTGTTCCCTACTGAGTTTCAAAGGATGCATGAATGAAATACTCTGATCTGGCTGTGCTTTCATTGCTAATTAGATCAGATTAGCTTCTCAAACTACTAACAGACTTCTTATCTGATCCCTCAAACAAAAGCCCTAATTACATGTGAGTTTATTTTACATAAATCAAGCTTTTACTGCTCAGCAGCAAGGACACACTGCCAGACTGTGATATGTCACTCCTGCTATCTCATAAACAAACAGCAGGTGGATGAATTGGTTTAACAGGTCAGTTACTGAGGAACTGAATACCAGGGAGAGTCAATAAATCACTCTGTCTACTCCTTTCGGAATAACAGATGGCATAAGCTAATATTTGGACAATGTCTTTAGCTTTCTTGCTTTTTCAGCTTGCCTAATAACTTTTCACTAAAACTTTGTCATACTTCCTCCAAGAAAAATGCCCTCATTCTCTGTCTCTTTCCCCTTTTTACTGTAGATTGTAAGCACTCGCGGGAGGGTTCCTCACCACTTCGTGCCAATAGACAATATCCCTTATCAGTTTACTCGTTTGACTTATGTAATGTATGTAACCCCTCAATGTACAGCGCCCTGGAATCAATGGTAAAAATAAATTTTGAAAATTTATAATTTTGTGTTCCCTACAATTTGAAAGCTATTCTTTGTAGCGAGACAACCCCTTTAAGGACATCAGAGGTAACAGGTCTATTGTGGACACGTCCTGTATATTCACATGATCCTTAACCATGGACTTTCTTGCAGTCTGTTTTTCCATTTTGTCTTCTCTAGCATTTCAACTTGCTTCAGGGCTTAATTATTCCAAGCTCTGTAAGAAATAAGATGGCTTCCATTAAGTCTCTGGCACTTTCTGCATTCGTGATGGGTTTCTATTTGATGTTAGGAAAGCCCGGTTCTCCATATGGGACCATAATCATGGGCTATCCTGAATATATTTGGTTGAGTCTGACTATATGTTGCAGAGCATAACCCTCAGGCACTTTCCATGCCTGTGGTGATGCCCTTAAACAAGACTCCCTGCTCCTGACAAATGAGACAGGACTGATTCAGCATTTATTACCTCATATAGGAGTGACCACCTCGCTTATTCCAATGTGATACCTGACGTCTTCCTGATACCTAGGATCATCAACAAAAACTTAAAATCTTTATTTAGTGATTTAGGGAGTCCTTCAACATGGGCACATCCTAATGTTTCTTGGTCATTAGGCCTACAAACCATGTTCATCCTTGTCTATACCATTCCACGTTCCCTCCCCTTTGGGCCTAGGTTTAAGGGTAATAGAGAGGGCAGTTTCTAGGTTTTACAACCAATCAGTGAACATTTGGGGGCATCAGTAATGCACCTGCAAGCTGAAGCTGTGGGCCATAGAGATATGTTGTGGTTGCAACTTAGAAAGAATACCTTGTACATCTTATGGGGTATGTATTGCTAGGGGGTATTCGAGTACAATCTCTGAGGCTTTGTGTAGGAGTACTTGTAGTACAGTGACTACTCGTACGCATAAGGAGTTCCTCTCGCCACTGGATCTAATCTAGCTGAGTTATAGCTACTGGTCTCTGTTGCGTACCATGTGACCGTATAAGGACTGCCATGGCATGACCAGTTATCTCTTTGCAGTACAGTAAGAATAGATTTTCATAGTCAGGTGTGCCCAGGTCAGGTACAGAGGAAATTAACAACTTCAAAGTTTACAATTGAAGTGCCCTGATGTTTCTTCTGGCAAGAATACATCAGCCCAATCAATTTAAAAACCACAAAATAATTAGCTGGTTCCTATATCGGTTTGAACCTAACCTAACTTTAGTATTCGCAGAACTCCTCTGGGTGTATCCGTACTTAAATATCATGTTGGTTAAATTTACGAAATAAAAAGCAACTGAGACTAATTGTTAAGAATATCCTGTGATGCATCCCTACAGAAAAAGCATAAGAAAAAAGGAGGCCGGCTAACCCCTCTCTCTGCAGTAACCTGCTAGTCGCAAAAACATTCAGGAAACCCTTAAACTTTCGGGAGATCAATATTTTTTCTATTTAGAATATTTGGGAAAGATATTTAACTTCAGGGAAAATAGTGTCCCAAGAGGATGACTGCTCACAAACTGGAGCCTGTTCCTGGAAGACTTACAATATTTGGCTGTTCCACTGGCCGTTCCCTGAGCCTGGCAGCATGGACCTCTCTGCTTACCATCACGCATCAACTGCACACAACATTTAGGACTAGGTGGCTTTACATATAACAGGACAGACAAACATAGAACTAACATAAAACTAACAAAGAAACTAAGGGCCCTTCATAAATTTCCACACATAGAACACAAAAAGCTTCAGACTAAACAAAATGAAAAGAGGAAAAAACAAAACAAAAACAGAAAATATCAATGTCATAAAAAAGTCAGTAATCAAAATCAAAACATTTTCTAGATTTTGGTGTATTTTACTTCATATGATTACAAAAAACTTAATCTTTTCTTTCCTATGAGAAAACAGAAGGTGAATGGTTAATGCTGCTCTTCTCACCTAAAGGAAACATCTGGTAAAAAGAACAATAGTGACGTTCCTGGTCGTACATAACTGCTCAATACATGGAATATTTTATAGTTTATTTAAACTAACTTTAACAGTATTTCCTTTATAACACATCTAGGTCACTTTTCCTCTATATCCCATACACCAGATATAACTTACATCCTATATATTTACAATGAACACTCCAAGCAGACGTGACTATATCCTGTATATACCTAACACCATCTGCAGAACATTAACTGTAAGGACAGAAACATGTCAGTTACAAATAGACTTTGTCCAATGCTCATCAATGTCCAAACCAGATAAGTGCAGGGATCATGAGTAAGAAAAGACAGAAAGCACAATCGAGACTCGCATCTGGAGCTCCCTCCCTTCTGAAATCACCTCTGCTGCAAGAGGGTCTCCGAGGGGAGGTCGAGCTATTATACTGAATCCATCATCTCCACAATGTACCTTCCCCAAACCATGCCCCAAAACCTTTCCATACAGGTGACAGCTCTACCCTTCACTTACAGAAAGACTTCCCATCATTTTGCTACTTCCAAATCTCCAGCTTCAGACATTACAATTTCCCAGCTGTTCCTCTCTGCCTATTTCCTGCTCTTTCTTCCACTATGACTATTATAACTTTCCTCTCAGAGATCTCTTCCCACTGACCAACCAGTTACCCATTACTCGCTTCCATTTCACCCCGCTCACGCAGTTCTGGCTCTTTGGCCCTTAACCCCCTAATGAGCTATGTTTTATGGGGTCATCACACCCCAGTTAGTTCCTCCTACCTCCGGCTACAACCAATAGTTGCCGCCCTTCAAGTTCAATTAACTATTAAACAAGGCCCTGACCGTCCGACCTGGACCAAAATCCACTGAGCTTGTCTTTCTGGCTTAACCAGAGGCTGGAACAAGATCCCTCTCTCTTATCAATCAATATTCTCTGCAATGACCACTATATTTAATATAAGGAGCAGGACTCCACAGGAATCACTGTGCTGCCAATACCTATTCTGCTCTCATCATCCCTGGAGACATTCACCCCCCTCATCCCCAATTCACACACTACGGCCGGCACCCACGTGTGGGACGCTGCAGACGGCTCCCATGCGCGGTACACTGTGGAAGGCTCCCACGTGCGGGACGCTGTGGCCGGCTCCCACGTGCGGGACGCTGCGGCTGGTTCCCACGGGCATGACACTGCGGCCGGCTCCCACGGGCTGGACACTGCTCCACGTTCGCTCCACAAGCTCAAGCACAACGACCCTTCACCTTTCATCAAATTTCAGTTACTGCAGTGTAATCAGAGCAAAGTCGCATTGGACACCTCTCTCCAGGGGGCGCCCACTTATCATGTATCCACAGCTGTGTTGTGTTTCCAACAACAGTGTGGTTATATGTCTTTCCCAGCAGGGAAATAAATCAATGCATACACTCCCTTTCAGACACCCCCTATTTTTTATATATTTAATATAATAATAATTTTAATAATAATTTTTATGTGCGTTATAATAGTATAGAATGTGCCTGATTTATGAACCTGCTCTACTATGGGTCATAAATCAGGCAAATTCTAGCGCTAAGACGACATTTCTGGCTCAGGTAATCAACTTTTAAAGTGCTCTCCCTCTTCCAGCTGTAATGCGCCTGGATTTGCCGTACTGAAGCTGTAAATCTATAGCTTCACACGGTTCTGGTGCGCCCCGCCTCCCACACGCCCTTGAAATCAGGTGCATTAGAAAGTGCCGCGGACGCCCTGTAATGTGCCTGATAGTGGCGTGTGGGAGATTTGAAAATATAGCGAACAGGGCTGTGCTAGATCTCGGGCTGAAAAGGCGGCAGACTTCTGGTGCAGCCCCGTTCATACGTCGCCCTTAATCTTTATTTTGTGGGCAGTAGAATCCACTGATACCAGATTTATAAAGAGAGTTTGATGTGTTTTAATAGTTTTTTTCTTAGACCAATAACCTCTTCTGTCAGCTCCGCTGTGTCAGGGATCGGTTGTTATGGGGTTCGGGTTATAATTTGTATCATTTTCCATTTTAGGGGGCAGATGACTTTTCCACATTTAATTTCAATTTTATAGCAGAAGTTCGGTGACGACACAAAGACACAATTCAGACATTTTTTTATGGTCATAACATTTAATAATAATGTAGTTTTAATCCTTTTTTTTCTCTCTCAACTGAGGATTTGTATTAAGTGATCGCTAGTAAAATATACTATGGAGCTTGTGTACTGCAGTGTATTGTCACTCAAGTGATCCAAACCGTACATCCTGCAAAACTTTCTGTAAATGTAAAAAGTTGGACAGAAAGTTCTGCAGGAGGCAAACTGGACAGGAAAGAAAAGAGTTAAAGCCCAGCAGTGCCTGGACCAGGTACCAGCACAGGAAGAAGTGCTCGTCTTCCCCTTGTTTTTTTTTTTCCGGTCACGACTCGTCTCTGCAGAATTTGCCACATACCCATCTTGGAATACTTACTTTTTCAGCCGCTACTTACTTATTAGATATATAAGTCCCCTCAGTTAGGTAGCTCTATACCTCCCCTTCTCAGTTAGGTTGCTCTATAGCTCCCCTCAGTTAGGTAGGTATATACGAGCCCCTCAGGCAGGTATATACGGGTCTGCTCAGTAAGGCAGGTATATATCGGCCCCTCAGGCAGGTATATATGTATTGGCCCCCTCAAGCAGGTTATATATATATATATATATATATATATATATATATATATATATATATATATATATATATATATATATATGGGCCCCCTCAATAATGAAGGTATACATATATGGGTCGGTCCCCATCAGACAGGTTTATATGGGCCCCCTTCTGTAAGGCAGCTATAGGTGGGCCCCCTCAGGCAGGTATATATAGGTCCCCTCTGTAAGGCAGGAATATAGAGGCCCCCTCAGTCAGGCAGGTTTAATAAAAATAATAATACTTACCTCCTTCCTGTCTGAGCGTGACGTGATAACGCCCGCAGTGCGGGGACGCTCCTTTGGAAGCTTCTCAGACACACAGCCTATTAGTTATTAGGCTGTGTGGTTGAGGAGAGGCGGCGGCGCGATGAAGAAACTTCAGCGCGCTGCTGCGTAGTTTACCGTTAACAGAGCCGCGGCAGACCCCACAAACTACCGGGCCGCAGCAGGGCACCGATACGTGAAACAAAGGGACCCGCTGCCAGTGGGCCTCCTTGTTTCACAGTTTGGCCCACACCCCGTACGGCAGAAGCCTTTGTACTGCCCTATCGGCGGCTCTGCACATAGACATATATATATATAAGAAAATAGAACCACGATCACCTCAGATGTTTATCAAACTTCTTGGACCAGACTTACTCTAATGATTCCAGATCTCACAGCCAGAACTGAGAGGCAATACTGGGAGAGACAGAATTTATATTGCAAGATAAAATAATTATCTTACCTTGCAGCTGCTTTTTCTGCTCTTCAAGTGTTAACCATCCCCCATCTATCACTCTTGCTCCCCTTCTAACCATCTTGAGCTCTGCTTCCAACCTTATCCACCTCCCTACTCACTACTCCTCTGCCTCTCCCCTCTGCCAGTCCCTTCACTATTTACCCACTGCCCAGCGAATTTAATTCAAGTTGCCAAACATGACCTACAAGACTCTCCATAACCTCTCTCATACATCTCTGCCTTAATCTCCAGGTACCTCCCCTCACGCAATCTCTGTTCCTCACAAGATCTTCTTCTCTGCTCTCCTCTTGTCAGCTTCTCACACAACCGTCTCCAAGACTTCTCCTATGCTTCCCCCATACTCTGGAACTCACTGCCCGAACACTTCAGACTCTCCTCCACCCTCATTAGTATTAAAGTCAACCTGAAAAAAAATCTCTTCAGGATAGCAAATAACTCTGCTGCCTCTACATCACCCCACGACATGTCTGGCCTCACCTTCTGTCTCTTTCTTCTTCCCTTCGCGGGCAGGGTCCTCTCTCCCTCTCTACCAGTTGTTATTCATTTAGTGTTGCCATTGTACTTTTTTTAGACCTATTTTATGTATGTAACACCCCTCGAATATACAGGGTCCTGGAAGTGATAATAATAAAACACAATTTAAAAATATTGTGTTTTATAGACATCTTATTGATTACTTATTTTATTTGTAGAGGAACAGAACTGACATTATTGCGCAACAAAGACTGAATCTGTGTCATAACCTTTGATGTAGACAAAAATGTTCATTTCTCATCATACTGAAGAGTCTTTTAGTGATAAAACCTCGTCCTCCATGTCATTCGTCTTTTGCAGTGAACCTTATTCAATGATTGTGTGGAAACAGTCTGTAGAGAGAACCACAGTGAGATATGGAAAAAAGACGGAGCCAACATAGAGGAAATGTAATAAAAAAAAGAAAGATATGTGCTGCACAATTGTCCCAAACATTTTGAGGTTACCCGTCCAGATGACTCCTGAGTATCCAGCATTGTCCATAAAACAAATCCCAATCAAGGTGTGAGAGGAGTCCAGAATGTGAAAAGAAAAGCACTGGATATTTAGACTAAATGCTCTATAACCAATAGGTTTATATTAAGCGACCAAGGTTATTTCTTATATTTGACGTCCTTTACTTTATGTGTAATCACGTAATTGATAAATTATATGAAAATGGGCAAAATATCGTCTAACGTTTTTTGAATTAATTTGTGTTTATGAATTTTAAAAACTTTAATTTTTAATAACTTTTATTCATACATATATTTTGTTTCTTTTATTATTTTGTTTACAAGCCAAGAGCAATGATTGAGTGGCTCGGTCTCTCTGGTTTCTGGCAGCGGTCGCTCCGTCATCGATGATGTTTTGAGACCTGAACAAATAGATAAATCAGGTAGACTCTGCTGCTCTTGTAATAAGAATAAGTGTTTCTAACACGATCCATATTAGTAATGAAATAAGAGGAATCGGAGCGGCTCTGGCTGAATGTCGCTTTGCTTCTAATAATACTAATAACACTGGAGGCTTCGTAATATCAGTGGTTTTATTCTACCTTTCGGTTCTTTTATTGGTAGAAAATCTAAGCTTTCACCCATTTTCCATGTTTAGTTGGTGCTTAAGAGTCAATTTATTTGTAATACATTTACTTGTTCTGTTTTTTATAGAACTTTGCTTTATTTTGAGTCTTTTATTTGGTATCAAATTATGGTGGTTTCTTTCAGTTGATGTTTCCTCTATTCCAGTAGGTCAGCAGATCACTGTGAGGCGACTCTGTATGAGATTAAAGCTGAGCGGCTCTGCTCCCTGACGATCCTGTGCATATCATCTTCTTATGTTAATGATATAATATTAGGTTTATGATTTGTCATGTCCCATGACTTCATGGTTCATAATCAGTATTGCAATTTCTATTACTGCTTTGTATTATTCTTAAGTTTGTCCCTCTCATCTTCCTGTATGTGTGCTCTGAGGTATTCAGCTCCTCCCTCCTTCTAGCATTCTCCATCTTTTCTGTCTGACTGAAGCACTGTATCCTCATTCTCTGCACCAACTCTGTAAAGTTATCATCTTTTCACCTACTACTTTGGTGTAAACTACAAGATTCAGCCTGGAATAAACTCCTGTTGGTTCTTCATACACGCCGGAGCAGTTGAGTTGTCACTGTCTGACAAGATTCTGAAGTAAGTTCTTACAGTTCAATACAGACTTCCATTACCACATGGGCCTGATGAATTTCTACACTTGCTGTCAGATATGGAGTCAGAATAGTGAAAAGATGGTTTAGAAACACAGATAAGCTCACAACTTCAGCAGAGATTACCACATACAGCTGCAGTGTTGTGACAGTGACAAGCAAGCGTCAGTGTGAATAGCAGCTACAGCCAGGCTCGGACTGGGCCGCCGGGGGACAGGGGAATCCCCCGGTGGGCCCCCCCGAGCCGCTGGGGGCCCCGGAGGCAGTGCCGCCGCTCCCCGGGGCCCGTCTGCGCAACCGGTCCCTGAGCACCCGGGACGCGTCCCAAGCGCCCAGAGACCGTCCCGGGAGTTGGGGACTGATGTCCCCGACTCCCGGGGCTGCGCGGTGTCAGCGGAGCACAGCGCCACTAGCGCTGCGCTCCGCTGATCTGCCTGGCAGGCTGAAGGCGTTAGGCCTTCAGCCTGCCGGGCGCCGGCCCCTACTGCTGACGTAGGCGGCGCGGTGACGTCACTTCACCGCGCCGCCTATGCAGGGCGGCAGTACGGAGCCGGCGGGGAGCTCGGAGCGGCCGGGACCTGCCAGGAGCGGGAGCCGGAGCCAGGTAAGTGGCTGGTTGTTGTTTTTTGTTTTGTTTTTTTTAACTACAGGGGGTCCCTGGCTACAAGGGGGGGCTCTGACTACAGGCGGTACCTGGCTACAAGGGGGCTCTGACTACAGGGGTCCCTGCTACAGGGGGGCTCTGATTACAGGGGGTCCTTGGCTACAAGGGGGGGCCCTGGCTACAAGGGGGAGCTCTGACTACAGGGGGTCCCTGACTACAAGGGGGGGCTCTGACTACAGGGGGTCCCTGACTACAGGGGGGCTCTGACTACAGGGGGTCCCTGGCTACAGGGGGGGCTCTGACTACAGGGGGTCCCTGACTACAAGGGGGCTCTGACTACAGGGGCTCCTGGCTACAAGGGGGGCTCTGATTACAGGGGTCCTTGACTACAGGGGGTCCCTGGCTACAAGGGGGGTCCCTGACTACAGGGGGTACTCTGATTACAGGGGGTCCCTGGCTACAGGGGGTCCCTGGCTACCAGGGGGGACTCTGACTACAGGGGTCCCTGGCTACCTAAAAGGGAGCCCTGGCTACAAGGGGGTGCCCTGACTACCTAAAGGGGGCCCAGACTACCTAAAGGGACGCCGTGATTGCCTACAGGGGGGCCCTGACTACAAAGGGTGCCCTGGCTACCTAAATACTAAAGGGGCCCTGACTACCTACACAGTAGCTAAAGGGGGGGGGGCATGACTTCCTGCACACTACTAAAAGGAGACCCCCTAACTGCCTGCAAACTACCTAAAGGAGGCCTTAACTGCCTGTATACTACTTCATGGGAAGCCCTAACTGCCTGTATACTACCTAAAGGGGGTCCCTAACTGCTTGCAGCCTATATAAAGGGGACCCTAACTACCTACAGCTTACCTAACTGGGAGAAACCACCTACCTACAGACTGGGGCCTTGCCTATTTGCCTACCTACCTAGGGTCTTGTCTACCTACCTGGTAATATAATTGAGAGGGCAGCAGCCCATAGTTGTAGCATTATCTCCAGGGGGTTAGTCCTCTCCCCACCCTCCAACCCCTTAGGATACTAGGCCTCTAAGTTATGGCTTGTACCCGCTCTCCCACCCCTGGGTAGTTTGTACAGAGGTGGGAATAGATAAAGAGATGCTGGAAAATTGAGGATTCTAAGATATTTGTGTGTAATTTCTGCAGGGATGAGTTGTGGCCGGGACAAGTCATCATGGCGGTGTGGAACGGATGCAGAAGAGAAGGGAATAAGAACGACTCATGAAAGAAGAGAACGACTCCTCAGATAGGACGTCTCCGGTGAGTACCTGATTTCAGGGGTTATTTTACTTCTATATTGGATCAGTGCTGTATTCACTGTAATGTGATGTGACCCGAGCTGGTGTCTGACCTCTATGTGGTCTCTATATGGTGGTGTTGTAGGTTATACCTGAGCTGGTGTCTGACCTCTATGTGGTCTCTATATGTTGGTGTTGTAGGTTATACCTGAGCTGGTGTCTGACCTCTATGTGGTCTCTATATGTTGGTGTTGTAGGTTATACCTGAGCTGGTGTCTGACCTCTATGTGGTCTCTATATGGCGGTGTTGTAGGTTATACCTGAGCTGGTGTCTGACCTCTATGTGGTCTCTATATGGAGGTGTTGTAGGTTATACCTGAGCTGGTGTCTGTCCTCTATGTGGTCTCTATATGGTGGTGTTGTAGGTTATACCTGAGCTGGTGTCTGATCTCTATGTGGTGGTGTTGTAGGTTATATCGGCTCCAGTATAATGCCAGCGTACATGTGTCCCTGATTGACCCTGTGATAGGAGTTACACTTTTACTTTCTTGCTGGTGTTTATTTTAGGAGGTGGTGAGGTGCGTGACCAAGGGAAACGTGGAGGGGGATATTGTTTGTGGGTGGAGGGGGAAAATGTATGTGGGGGGAGGGGAGTTGTGTATGGGGGTGGGGGAAAATAGGAATGTGGGTGGCGGGGGATATTGTAGGGTGAGTGGAGGGGGATTTTTGGTGTTTTGGGGGTGTGGGGGGGGTTTGTTGTATGGGGGTTTGGAGGGGGTGTGGAGGCTACTTGGGCCCTGTTTATATGAAAAGTTAAACTTTTGAAAATATTGTGACTCTTTTTGTTTTTGTACAACACAAAAACAGTTCTGTTTTGCCACTTATTAATTGGGGGAAAAAGGGGCGCGATTTTTTCCGGGGGGGCCCGGTAATTTTTCTTTGAAACATAGGGTGGGCCCCCAAGATCAACTCCCCTGGGGGCCCCCAGACCCCCCAGTTCCGAACGGGGTAAAGCTCAAACACAGCTTGGGCCCTTTTCAAGCAAGACATTTTTATTCCTCCTCTTAAAATCCTTCTGTTTTAAAAAAAAAACCCGGGCCCTGCAGGCAGCCCCCACCACAATGACCAGCTAGAGCTGCAAGTGATAGGAATCCTACTCCACAACCTAGTGAGAAAACCCAAAAACTCTAACTCATCCTACATGGAAGGTCAGGAAAAACCTTGAAAAGCAAAAAAAGTGAAATAATTTTCCCGGGAAGCTACTTAAAGGGGGAAAAAACTGCTTATTTTTCCTCCCACATTCCCCGGGTTGCTTGAAATTTAAACCCACTACTGAAGGAGCCCTAGGAAAACTCCCCTTGAAAATGTTGAACACTAACAATTAAAATTTTCCGATTACTGTGAGGGTTTTAAAGAATTAATCCCTCAAATTCCTAAAAAAATTTGGGCTCAGTTTTCCGGGTGTCTTAATATTGAACGTGAAAACCTGATATGTAAAAACTAACCCCAAATTAATGTCAAAACCCCCATAACTGCGGGGAAACATCATCCATGTTTCCAAATCACTAGGCATTTCCAAAAAGATCTTTCTAATCACGATCTTCAAGATTTTTCTACGCTCAGTGGACGCTCAAAAAGGCACGTGCCAAAGCGAAGCAACTAAAATACAGGCAAAAATTTGCACAAAAAAAGGGGCCCTCTGGGAAGCAAAAGACAGCAGCTAGGGAAAGCAGAAACAGCATGAAAAAGGGACCCCGAAGGGGAAAATCTGCAAAAAAACAATGTGAAATTTCACCCCCCTTTGGCAAGTTTAAAAGGGTTTCTAGAACAAGCTGCTATGGAAGTAAAGGGAAGCAGTTTCCCCACCCCTAAGTGAAGTGGCTGTAGAAACCCTGTTAAGCACACAAAACTATGTGCAAAGCCAAAACAGCAAAATCTCTAAATTGCAAACCAACATTCCAAACAGTTCAGTTTTCCCCAATGCAAAAAAACACAGATCCTTTGCGACCCCTGCATTGGGAGGTCAGTACATTTCCAAAACCATCGCCCCTGTACCTCCTGCCAAAATCCAAGGGCCCAAGGCCCTTACCCCCTCGCAACCTAAATTTCAAAAAACCCAAAGGTAAAAACCCCAATAGGGCCAGCAATTTGGGTTCCACCCCCTGACAACCAATGCCACCCAGCTTCAATATAATTGAATGAAAACCTGTTTTAAATAAAATTGCCTAGCACCCCATATGCCCCCTATGTCTCTTAACCCAGAACCATAAAAAAATTTTCAACACTCCACCCTACAATTTACCTCCCTGAAGTCAGAAAGGTCAATTCAAGTTTGCAAGGTTCATGGGCCGCCTTTGATCTTACTAAAAACGGGCCCCTTCACTAGGTTTGATAAAACCGACCTGAAAACTAAAAGACCCTAAAAAGGGTGCCTTCAAAAGGGCAATTGAGATTTTGGCTTCACAGCGGGCCAAAAAACCCTTGGCCCTGAAAATTTGGGGGGGCCTGGGCCCCGCAGTCCACAAAAGGGGGTCAAGGGGATAAAGGGCTTTTCATATTCCCAAAATCCTGGGGCGGGTTTAAAATGGCTGGGGGAGGATTAAAAAGGGAGCTAGGGCCATCCTGAACCCATAGAGAATGCTTGTTTCCCATGGCCCCAAAAGTTTCCCAAAAAATCCCCGGGGGAAAGGGGACAATGAGAAATTTCCCCAAAGAACCCCAAGTAAATCAACTCTTTGAGCTTCAGTTGGCCAAGAAACCCACTCATTTACCTGGCCCCCCATTACCTGGCCCCGGCTCCAAATTTTCCATACAACATTCAAAAAAAAGTGGACATTCCCTTGGGGTAAAAGATAAAAAAGGGGAGTCCCCACGTTTCCTTTCCTCCTTCCCCCTACTTCTGTAAATTTTCAAAAAGAAAAATTGCAGAGTCCAAGAATGACCCAAGCTTTTTAAACCCAGCGAGTCTGGGCGCCCAAAATTTAAACCCTTCTCCAAGGGTATGCAGCCCACGCTTTAACAAACGGAAAATCGTAGGGGCCCCAAGTTTTAGTAAAAAAAAAGACTTTTTCCCTTGCACCTACATCATCTCCCCCCCCCCAAGACCCAGTAAAGGGGTGATAAAATAGAAAACCCAAAAAAAATCGCCCCCTATCCCCAATTCACAAAACCACATCCTCTAAAAATGCATGGGCTTAAAAAAGAAACTGCTTTCGGGAACGAAAAGAGTTTCTGACAAAATTTGGGAAAAATTGTTAAAAATTTTTGTGTTTCCACAGAACATTTTGTAAAAAATTGTAAAGCGGGTTATTAATGCATTAAAAGTGACAGTGTTGCCCAGTGCAAGCACTTCATTCCCATTCAATACGCATGGACCTTTCCTCCCATAAACCCCCAGGGAAAAAGCATGGGGGGGAAAAAAATTGGCCCAAAACGAAAAACCTACCCCCGTTTCTTCCTAAAGGCACAGAATTTTGTGGTAAAGGGGTCTCTTTGAAAAAGCCCGTGGGTGAAAAAGGGAATGTCTTGTCAACGTATGCCCCAAAAGGACCACCAAAAAAGGTCCAAAAAGGTGTATGCCATATTGGATATCAAAGCAACAGATCATTTTGCAAGATCGAACTCTTTGATTTGTTAAACCCCTTAAAGGAAAAACCCCTTTTCCCTTAATTTTGGGTCCCCGTAGTGGCGTCACAGAGGTCTCGGGAAAAAGAAAAGCCAGGGCTCAGGTACTTCCCCCTTGACAACAAGGCATTTAAACCTTTCCCAAAACTTGTTGAAAAAAACCCAAATACCATCTAACAGAGAGGAAATTTTTAAACCCAAAGGAAGGGTCTTCATCATACTCATCTAAGGTCTATAGTCCAACCAAAAACCTGCTCTTGAAAAGAACGCAAACACCCCTATTTTTTTCGGCGGGGGACATTCCCCGGTACAAAAGGGGTAGGCCAGAAATAAAAGGACCTCATGATGCCCATTTGCTAAAACGGCCTTAAACTAGGTTGGGTTGTTTCAAAAAGGAAACGGTTGGAAAGAGCAGATTAAAAGCCCCCAAAGTTTTTCCTCTTTTAAAAACCCCCTTTTTTAAAACCAAAATGGTCGCAGAAACCCCATTTTCAACCATGCCCCAAACCTTTTGGGGTAAAAGAGAAGCTCTTGGTAGGAAAAACCACACGACCCTAAAAAGATAATTTTTCCTTCTTCCGGGGTTTCCGGGGGATGACAGTCTTGGTTTCAGAAATTCTTTGGGTCTAACAAGTGAAGACAACAAACTAGCACCTTCCCCATTAGAAGACAAGGAATTTCTTAAATTATGGGAAAAAGGGGGTTTCCCCAAAATGACTCAACAGCTGGGTAGCACCACTACCCTTTCGACTCCCCAAAAGCAAACACCAAAACAAATTTTACGCAAGCATTTCAAAATTCTCTTCTTTAAAACACACCTTTTAAAAAGGAAACCCCCCAAAAGGGAAAAAATTATGTGGCTTTATCAAAAACCCCTTTTGGGCAGGGCCCTGCAAAAACCTGCACCAACCACTAAAAGGGGAAAGGGGAAAAAATGCTGGGACCTTCCATCTTTTTGGGGGTGTATCACCCGCGCAAACCTAAAAGAAATTAGAGTTGTTTTTGGTTTTCCCGGTTGCAGGGATTAAAGGGATTTCTCTCAACAACCTGCTCCTCACTGGCCCAATTCAACAACAGTCTCCTAGGAAATACTTTAAACCCCTTCCGCAAGAACCCATTGCAGAATGGCTAACAACAGCAAATGTTTCACTGCTTCATGGAAGGGGAAAACCAAGGGGGCAAACCTTTGAAATTTTTAAAGGCACAAGGACAATAAAATCAAATGGAAGTCTAGACTACCCGATTAAAGTACATGTCTTTGGGAAAACCCCCTTTTTCCCCGCCGTTGCAATCAAAAGGGGTTGGGAAAAAACCGCCCAAGAAGGAAGGGAGTTTTGGATCCCACCTCGCAGGTTTTTTTGAGAAGGGAAACTTTTATGTAGATGATGGAAAAAAAATCCTTCCCCACCCCGCAAAAAAGCATTTGATCTCCTCACCAAAACACAGGAAAATTTCTTTTCCCAGTTCAAACAAGGCTTCACAAGATCATTTTCTAAAAGTCCAAAAGGTAATGGAGGCCCTTTCCCTTGGTTGATCCTTTCTAAACCCCAATTTTAAAAAACCTTTTAAAAATTTTGGGTTTGATTCCTTCCCCCTCAGTGCATCCTAGGTTTTCTGTGGGGCATCAACAAAAACATGTTTTCATTCCAATGTCACCCTGTAACAAAACCTTTTACTAAGCAGGGAACCTTGTCCGTCTTTAACAGTGTTTTTTATGAAACCCTTTTTGGGAATTTTATAGCTCCAATCGCCTTTTGCGCTGTTAGGAAAGAAGTTCATGCATCTCGGAAAGCATCCCTGGAAGCCGTAGCGCATTTAGCCTACCTAAGGAAAATTTTGGGAAAAAACGCGAGGCCCCCATTGGGATTTTAAGTAGGAAAAAGCCAAGCTAACTCCAAAACCTGCCGCCTTCCCCGTCCCAAAAACTGAACTTTGCACCGCTGCCCCAGCATGTTAAAATTTCTGAAGTTTTAAAAAATCTCTTTCTGACCTTAATTAACTCATCACCCTTTCAAGGGGGTGTTCTCCTGCTTCAGGTCTCTTGACCACATGGGCTCCTCCAAGTTTTTGTTTTAGGACTTGGGGCTCACCCCCCCTATTTATGCCCCGTCTTGAAATTTTGGGGGAGCTGAATCTTACAAGGAGTTCGGCCAAAAAAGTTCTAAACTCTTATACCACAGTGGTTTTCCAAAACAAGGGCCCCTCAAGGGCATACCGCTTTTTCCCGCGTTTCTCAAGGGTGGAAAGACTCACAAAAAATGGGGGTTAAGGAAGGGTAAAGAAGGTTTACACTTTAAAAAAAGGAAGTCTACTTTCAGGAAAAAGCCATCTTTAAACCCTTCCCCCTAACATCTACCCCTGGATTTACCTGGGGTTGGGGGGGAAAATGTTTTTGGCCCTGTTGCGGCTTTCCCCAAACCGAAAAATGGGGTTTTTCTTGGGGTTTTTTTTTCCAAATTGGGGTTACTTTCTTCAGAATGTATTTTTATAGATTATCTAGACCTTAAAATTTTTGATATTTTTGAGTTTTTCCTTTTCTTACAGGTTTTAAAAACATTTTTTTATTTGTAAATATAGTGAAATCTAAAAATTTTAGGGCGGGGAGTGTCAAGTTCCCCCTGACTTCATGGGGTTTATAATCAGTATTGCAAAATTTTTCTATTTTCTTTCTTTGTAATTTTTCTTAAGTTTTGGGGCCCTCCAAAACTTCCCGTATGTGTGCTCGAGGGTATTTTAGTCCCCTCCCTTCTAGCATTTTCCATCTTTTTTTGTCTGAACCCGAAGCACTTTTTTCCATTTCCCGCACCCCAACTCCGTAAAGTTATCTTTTTTTCACCCTATTTCTTTGGTGTAAATACAAAATTCAGCCTGGGGAAAAAACTCCTGGTTTGGGCTTCATACACGCCGGAGCATTTTAGTTTCATGGACAAAGATTTTTTGAAGTAAGTTTTACAGTTTTAAAAACAGACTTCCATTCCACATGAGGCCTTTTAGAATTTCTACACCTTTCTGTAGATAGGGGTCAGGGAAAAATATTTGTTGCTATTTTAAACCGGAACAAATTTTTTTCTAAATTCAAATGCTGATGTTATTAAACATGAAACCCCGTCTTTTTTTTTGTCTGGGGTAAGACTTGTCCCCCCTTGGAAGGGGTCCCCCTTTATCTGTAAATTTTAAACTTCCCCCAAGCCTCACAGTTTATGGACCCGATGGAGGGGCATGAAACGCGTAGTCCGGATATTGGGATTTTCATCTTTTTATATTCGGTTTCTCTGTTATTAATCAATATAAAAAGGGTTTTTTGGGATTTTTTAAAAATGAAACCAACCCTTTTCACCTTATTTTTTGCCCAAAACTAAAAAATTTTTTGTGAATGTTTCCCTTGATTGATATCATGGGGGTTTTTAGCCCCATTTATTAAAGTTTATTTTCCCTATATTGGGATGTAATTTTGCCCCCCAAAACCACTAGGTGGTGGGGGTTTTGGGGTGGCAGCAGGTACCTATTTCATGGAAACAAGAGGCCCACAACCCCCCCTGTTTGGCTTTAAAGGAAAAATTCCTTTTATAGGGGCAGAACATTTGTTGTTTTTTTCCAAAATTTTTATATTCCAAATTTTCGCATTTTAGAGAGTATTATAAACCTGACAAAGGCCGGGAGAAAAAAACCCTTTACAATCTCCCCTTTTTTAGTGGACTTTCCCTGGAAGTCCTGATAGAAATTATGAGCTTACAAGCAAAGAGGACATAGGGGGATGTGGATTTTTTTTTACCTTTTGGGACTTGGGAAAAAGGGGAAATTTAAATCTTCAAAAAAAATTTCAAAAAGGAGTTGTGCTACCAGTTCTACATGGGCCTAAAAAGAACCTTACAGATTTTTGTACAAAAAAAAATTGAAAAGTCTAAAAGCAGTGGCATAAAACCCGGTTTTTAGGAAATGTTTAAATTGTTGCCTATTTAGTGCGTAACATTTTTTTTTTTTTATTGAAGATAAAGAAATTTTAAAAAATTTGAGCCTTGATGTTTTTTTAAATTTTCTGGTTTTTTTTTTTGGCCTTGGTTTTTTAAAAAGATCATAAAAAAAACCAAGGGCTGGTTGTTATAAACCAAATTTTTAAAAATCAAAAGACGATTAAAATGGATATTAATGTTCCTCAGAGAAAGGGGAAAGGGTAAATTTTTTTTTATTTTTAAAAAGGGGTTTTTGGGGGCTTTTTCATCTCTCCCAAATGACAAAATTAAACATGATGATCCAGACCATTTTAAAAACCAAAAAGGCATAAATGAAACGAACAGAAAATTCTCTTTGGGGGAAACAGTAATTTTTTTATTTTTAAAAAAAATTTATTACAATATTTTTCCCTTTAAAATATTTCCCTGCATAAAAAAATGGCCCTTTTCCTGAGGTGACCTCTATGATGTTCCCCTAAAAATTTCCCGGATAAAAAATTTCCCATATACTGCCATGGGGTATTATACCTCCCGTGTGAATTTTCAGATGTCTTTACAGGGATTGGTTCCTCTACTTTTGGGGCTCATATGATGAACAAGATCTGTTTTCCCACTTAAAAATCTTCCCACATTCTGGGAAATGAAAAATTTGGCTTCTCCCCTGTGTGAATTTTAATGACAAAAAAATGGGGGATTTCTCCCCTTTTAAAAAGTTTTTTCCCCAATTTTTAAAATAAAATGGGGTTCCCCCTTTGTGAAGTTTCTTTACCTAACAAAATGGGGGTTTTTTTTTAAAAAAAATTTCCCACATACGGTTTTAAAGAAAAATGGCTTCTTTTCCCCCCTGTGAGTTCTTTGATGTTGAATAAGTTTTGATTTCTTAAAAAAAACCTTCCCCCATTCCCGGCATGAAATGGGCTTAAACCCCCGTGGGAAATTTTTAAAAAAATTTTTGTGAGATCCCGTTTTCAGACAAAACATTTCCCCCCACTCAAAAAATTTAAAAAGGCTTTCCCCTGATGTTTTTTTTCAAGTCTAAGAAAAAAAACTTTCAGCCTAAAACATTTTTCCCCATTTTTGTCAGGGTAGGGTTTTTTTCCCCCGTGTGAATTCTCTGTGGTAAAGAATTTATTTTCCCCTTTAAAAACTTTTCCCCCATACGGCATGAAAAAAGGCTTTCCCCGTTGAATTCTATCATGACAAAAAGATGAAATTTTTTTGACTAAAAAAACTTTCCCCATTAAAACATGAAAAAAGGGGTTCTCCCCTTGTGGGGTTCCCTTTTGCCCCAAAAAAAAATTTTTTTTTCTTAAAAAAATTCTTTCCCCCAACAGGGCATGAAAATGGGTTTTTCTCCGGGGGGAAATTTTCCCATGGGTTTTAAAAATGATTTAAATTTGTTTTCTAAAAGATTTCTACATTCTTTGGCTGGAAATTTTTTTTTCTTTTTCTGTGGGGGCGCTCCCAGGCCCCATTCCTGTTTTTTCAGTTTTGATTGGTTATCTTTTAACTTCACATATCTGCAAAAAAAAGTTGATGTCCATGGAGGCCCCCTCCAAACCCCTTTTTTCCTGGAAAAAAAGGGAAAAATTTATTCCAAAAAAAATTTATTTTTTATTTAATTTTTTGTTAAACAATGTACAGAATTCCCGGCACCCCAAAACCATTTGAAGGGTTTTCTTCAAGGTTTCAGAAAAGGGGTCAGAGCCTTGCATCACTAACCTCAGTCACCCCATGTTTTACCTCTCATAGAATTCACAAGGATGATCCCCCAAAAGCCCCTCCCGCGGGTTTTGTTATAAGGTTTTTTTTTCACGAGACACTCCAGTTATGGGCCCCTATAAAAGACCCAAATTTTTTCCCTGGTTGCTTTGCTTTTCCCCTTTAAATCCATTGGGGCAAAAAAAAAAATAGTAAGTTTAGATCCCATATACAATTTTATCTGACAACCCCCCCCCCCTCAGGACAAACAACCCGGGGAAACCCAAAAACCCCAAAATTGTTCCTTTTTCCTCCCCGTTTTGCAATGTTCCCCCAGCGTTTCCTAGGGCCCAAATTCCCCCTACTCAAAAAGATTAAATCAGTGTTCCCCCAAAACTTTCAAAGATACATTACTTTTCTAAAAAAATTCAGATTTATGAAAAAGGCAGAAACAGAGACCTTTTTAAACCCATAAAGGGCGGTACCCTGGACTTCCCAAAACCCTTAAAAAGTCAGAAACATGAAATTTTTGTGTCCTCTAGCGGGGGTTTGGTTTCCCTAGAATCCAAAAACAAACTAAGGAGTTGTTTTATTTACCTTTAAAATCCATAAGTTTAGGGGCCCCTGGCACCAAATTTTGCCACATGACTGCCCCATTAAATTAAGGACCCAAAATCAAACACTGAAAAACAGGGGGCTTTACAATTTTAAAATTCCTATGGGGGAAAAGGGTTTCTCTTCTTTTTTTCCTGGAGCCGTCCCCTCTGAATCTGTAAACTGCTCTCCAGTTTCTGGTTTACGTAATTTTTTCTTTTACAGGGGTTTGACCATTTGGGGGCACATTGGGACCCGGGGGAAAGAATTTTGGGGGGAAACAAACAAACAGGAATCTATGAAAATATTGTACATCTCCTCCATTGGCAGCAGGAAGAAATTTTTACGTAAAAAGGGTCTGGGAAATTCAAAAGGACAAAAAAAAAAAAAGAAAATTTCTGGAACTTTTTTACCAGCAAACCCAGATTTTTCCCAAACCCTCATCTCTCCTCGGGCCCTTTTTTTTAAAGGATTCCATTTTAAAGGCCCTGAGAAAAAGCAACAAGGAGCAAGTTTATCCTACATTCGGGAAGGGGTCAACCCCAAAAGCAGGAAAAATTGTACAAAGAAAATTTCCCCCAAAGGGCCCAAACAGCAGGACCCCAAAATTTTCCCCCCGGATTTATAGAACAAAGTGTTGTGGCCAAGGAAGGATCATCCTGAAGAGAAGCTGCTCATTCCCATTATTTATAATGCACACTTTTAACATCATTACTGTGGTTTCTCCTTTCAGTGGTTTTTTTCCCCCGGGCCCAAAATGCCCCCCCTATTCTAGATGAGGCTGCACTAATTCCCCGTAAAGCAGAAAGAAGCCAAAATGGGTTTATCCCGACAGTATTCTGTGCCCTTAGGGCAGTGACGGCATTGGGTTACTTAGGGAGATTTCACATTGCAGAACTTTTACATTCATCCACATTGGATCTTCATTGCCAAGTGCAAGTAAAAACCGGAGGAAGGTTCAAAATTTTTTGGCCAGAAACCATTTCAGCTGTCCTAAAAAAAAAACAAGTTGAAATATGGGTATACTCCACTGCGTGGGGAGATTAGGAAAAGCTTCATTACAAAATCTATAGGGATTTTCGGATTTAGCTTCTTTCCCCTGATCATCCAGTGGGAGGTTTCTGCTTTTCCCTTGGGACCATTGGGAATATAGGGGACGGAACAGCTCTCTGGTGGTTTTCCTACTGGATTCATCTATAGGACATAAACACAGGGACTGAATCTATTGTTTCTATGTGATGATCAGATGATAGGGCTATAGGTAACCTTCACACCTGGTCTCCTCTATAATCAGGAAGGTCTCCTCTTACCCAGTGATTTGAGAGATGGCTTATCCTCCATCACGACATCCTTGAACAGATCCTGAAGTCTTTCTAAATGCTCCATCTCATCCAAGAAGGCCTGATCAATATGTCAAAGTGTGAGATGGGAAATTTTTGACAAGTTCATGATAAGAAACAATGATGAAATTGACACAGCACAGGTTCTACACAAACTTCATACATAAATGACATACATCACAAGTTATCAACTATGTGAGAAAAAATATTTTGATTTTATAGGGGTTTGATGTGAAACAAAACCCGAGTTCACATAAAGTTGTTGTGTCTGTTTTTAAAAAGTGAAAAGGTTATTGTCCTGTCAGTCTGAAATTCTAATCAGAAAATGGTCAGAATGATTTTTTTTCTGGTTTAGTTTTTTGCCTTCCTTTTGGTGATCAGTGACAAAAAGAAACCGTACAAACTATATGATTTGAATCATGATTTGAAACTTTGATTTTGAGTATGAAATCTTGTTTGTCAAAAGTCCCTCTAAAGTGAACACGTGTAATAAAGAAAAATGATGTGGTTTGAGAGAGCCCATGTGTCTGTAGGTGTGCCTCTAGGAGTGTACTTGTAGTTTGGACCTAGTTATCAATCAGGGCACCTGAACAGGGACCTAGACAGACAGAGGTTCAACTGGAGAAGCATGGAATGGTCATCACTCAGACGGACAGAAAAAAAAAGGGAAAAAAACCTTTACTGGTTTATGATTTGTCTCTTCCGTGTCGACCTTCTGTTCCCGGTTGGGCTAATGTAAATTTAGGGCAAATTTTGGGACAAATATAAGACCTGATTATGGGCGCCAGTTTATAAACCAACAGAAAATCTCCGTAGGAAAGTACGAGAGAAATTTGGTTTGTGGAATTTGTTAAAAAAAACTTCCGAAAAAAGGGGTCAGGAGACTTTATTCTGAATACACCCCAAAATTATTGTGTGGGGGAAAGGTCTGAATGAACATGGGAAAAAGTGTGGGGGGTGACTTTTTGAAAATAAAGGTGTGAGGACAGTGTTTTGGGGATGATGTGAAGGGCCCATCCCCGGGGTTTGGTTGTAGTGTGTGAGATTTTGGAATTTTGAAGATGAGAAACAATGTCTCCAGGAATGCGTTTTGACGCTTGGCAGCTAGTGATTTGATTTTGTTCCTTCAGTTTTGTTTTTATGTGCTTATTTGGGGACAGAGTTTTGACGAAAAAGATTAACCCCCAAAACCATTTGTTTTATTTTCCCCGAAAAGGGAAATGTTTTGTTAGTCTTTCTGAAGTAGAAGGAGACGATGGCCGTTTTAACCCGGATAAGAGGTTGGGTTTCCGAAGGAGAAGCAAGTAGGTGTGACAACCCCCGATTTGTTAAAAGTCCCTTGTGAGCCAGCCTGGACAGTACTATACGGTTTTGTCATGGGAATTGTGGCAAGGGAAGGAAAGGTGAAAAAAAATACCAAAAAAATAGAGTAGTGTTGGCGATTTTAAACGAAAAAAGTTGAAAATGGGACGGTATTTATTTGTCGATTTTTTGATCACCGATAATTTAGGTTAAAATCTGGCATATTTTTAAATATCCCCCTTTTTTCGCCGCTTCCTGTCTTTTTGGGGGCCGCAAATCAGCTTACAAAAATGAGCAGGGTGAGATGTTGTGCGACGTCTGACGGGATGTGTATGGTTGGATTGGCTGGAAAAATACTGCCCTCGTTTTCATAGAACACCCCCTTCCTGTGATGTTCAGTGTTTTTGTCGTTTCCATGGTAGGGGTGCGCTCTCCCTGGTCCAAACAGTCAGCGAAATTATTCTTTTCTTACAGGACAGTTTATTTTTAGCTGTATCCTTAGAAGTTGTTAGATCAGGTTTTGCAGTTTTGGTAGTTAGGCAGAGAATTTTAAAAAGGCCCATCTCCCGCTGAAAAGTAATGGGGGGGGGGCCCGCGGGCGAAACACAGCAAGTTAAAAGGTACGGATATTGTACAGCCAAAACTTTGTTTAGACTTTCATTTCCCTTTTTTGGTACAGATTTTTTTCTAGAAACTGCAGTTATTTGTTAGGTGCAAAACCCTTTTAAATTATCCGTATACTTTTTAGATAGGTGTTCTTTTTAATTTTGCCGCCCAGCTTTGTTGATATAGCCCCTTCGGGTTAAATTTGAATCGAAACTTTGTGTCACCCAGGTGTACTGATAGGTGCCAAAAAAATACCTTTTTTATCCGTTTACATTTTAGACAGGTGTTTTTTCCTTTTGGTCAGTCAAGCTTTTTTTGTAGAGCTCTTTGCATTTAAAATTTGAAACAGCAATTTTGTGCACCACGGTAAATTTGATGGGTGCCGAAAATACCTTTTTTTTTCCCGTAGATTTCGATACGTTTTTTTTTTCATTTGGGCGCGGGCCCGCTTTGTTGATGGCCCCTTTGCAGTTAAAAATTTTAAATCCAGAAATTTTGTTTTGATTTGAGGGGTTTTAGAAAAGCTGTGTTTTCCGTTTTTAAAAAGGATTTCCCAAAACTCTTCCTACCTTCTCAAATTTTTTTATCTTTCTGAACATGGAGCGAAATTTGGTGGGAAGCGAGCAAAGAGGGGGGGGGCATGGAGGTGAGGTAGAGAGAAATGCTCCCTTTTCCCTGTGGGACAACAAAAATGTGTCAGTTGCAGGACCCGGCCTTTCTCGTGGGTCGGGCCCCGTGATCTCAGTAACGAAAGTGCGCCAATCTGTTCTTCAGTGGTTAATGCAACCCGTCCGCAGTCTTTTTCCCCCTCGTCCTCCCAGTACGGAAAAATGTCGTTCAGCATCATCAGCATCGTCCCCAAAAGAAACGCCCAAAAAGAAAAGTGTACCCCCCTGTGGATAATCCATTTTCTGAAGACCCCTTTTTTGACAAAAATGCGGTTGGGGTCAGAAGCATGTTTAAAAGATCAAGGGGCCAAAGAGGATGATTTTCTCTACTCTGACGCCCAGTTAGATGCCCTCAGAGGGGAGAAGGGAAACGCATTGGCAAAAATCTCGGGCGGTCGGCACGCTTGCGTCCCCCTTGCTTGTAGCCCGCGTCCCGGATGCAGAAAGTCAGGACGACGAAGTCCCGTGTTGAGTGATTATGACGACTTTTTGGATCCAATTTTGGGCTTTTTCAGCGAATTTGCTTTTTCGAGGCTTCTCAATGGACGGGAGGTAGACGATGGGGTAGTGTCGTAGGGTTTCCCCCCTCAAAAAGGAAGGGGCGTGCAGATGTCCCCGGATTTGATTCCCCCAGCCACGGTCAGCGGGAAACCCGCTCCCCGTTTTCCCGTTTTAAAAAGGTCCAGGCCCTCAAGCCCCGGGCCCTTTTTTGAACAAGCCTCCGATTCACCCCGCGATGTATAGCCCCCCTTTGCCGTTTAAAAGAAAAAGTAGAGGCAAGAATTTAGGTGTTGAACCACCCCCAAAATGTCTAGTCCAGCAGCGAATGATGAGTTGAAATGGAGGCAAAACTTGGCCCAAAAAAGGCCGACGACGGGGCCCCCAACCCCTGTCAACCCTTGTCTCCCCCCCTCCCCCTCCGCCCAAACCCAAAGGTTTCCCCGCTGCCCATTTCTCAGAGTCTGTCGGGGTCAGCCTCCCCTTCAGCCTCCACTGTGCCGAGTACCCCCGCCCACCAGAGCCCCCTTTCCCCTCTCCTTCCCCAGTTTGCGCCTGCCGCGTACAGGGCCCGTTCCCCGCCCTTCTGTCTTCCAGGGTTTGGGGAGCAAAAGAAACCTTTTTCCCAAACCATCCCCCGCCAAAAACCCCGAAATTTTGACATTTCCAGGGTTTTTGGCCTTGGAAATGTTGCCCTTTTCCCTTGGTGGACACGATGGGTTCCGCACATCAGGCCCCTTTCCCACCCCCCAAAACAGATGCCGAGCAGGCTTTCTTTGCCCGAAAAGCCGTCCCCGCCCTGGCCCGTCCGTGTCTTTAAAATTTCAAGCGCGTTGTCTGCATCTGTGTCCGGAAAATGTCCATCTGACACCGACCACCAGGGCTAGTAGCACAGCCAAGGCCGCTATATCTCTGTGACGGCTAAACTGGGTGAGCTGGCGTTGGATGTCTCATGGGGGCGAAGGTGGCTCTCAAGGCTCGGAGCATCGCTCTTCAAAACGCAGGGAAGGTGCCATGGCTCTTTCACCCAAGGTCCTCTGGTGGGCATCACATGCCAGAGAAACCAGACCGTGTGAAAATTAATCTGTCTTGGGAAGGACCGGTCTACACAAAACAGGTCAGGAGGTGTGGAAGGCTCTTCGCACGAGACCAAGAGCGCTGGCGTCTGGATGGGTGACAAAGAGCCTTGTTGCAGGGAAGGTGGTGTGCGGATAACGGGCGAAAATTGTGGCCGCCTTAGATCCGTATAGGCTGGGCACAACCCTTGCTGGCAGATGTCATGAACTTGTCGTCAGAAATTATCTAAAGAGACTACCCGGGGTCTGGACTGCCTGCTGAGGAAGCTCAAGGTCTGAGTTGCACTTCCGCCGTTCGCACCCTGCTTCGTCCCGCCTGGCTGCGTTGCGCATCAGCTCGGGCTCCCCGTCAACCGTCTCATTGTTTGACGTGGCAACACGCTGGAATTACCACCCTCCACATGCTCCAACGATTGTGGCAGCAGCCCCAATCATTAGCAGAAAAAAAGTGCACATGGCCTGACAGCGCGGTGCGGACCCGGTGTGTTGAGCCACGGAGAGTGGAGGCAGATGAATGAGCTCTGCACCACCCTTGCCAGTTTTGAAGAAGCCCCAAAAAAGGGTCAGTGCGGACGATGCCCTTGTCAGTATAAAGCATTGGGGTTTTGATCTTAGTTCTGGAACGACGTTGGACACTCTAAAAACAAGGGGTCCCCCGCGACGGGGGGAGGAGATGGAACAGTGCAGCCCGGGGCCCCTTTGCTCTCGTTCAAAATCCCGGCCCGGGGACGGGGTTTCTCAATTTTATCGGTTTTTTCTTTGGGGCAGTGGTTCAGGGTCCGGGGGTAGTGCAAGGCGGCAACTCAGGGTGCATTCTGGGGGCAAGTCGGGCTGTGTTGAAGTTTGTGCCGGAGGAAAGCGGAGGAGGAGGAGGTATTCCTGGGACGTCCCTTCCTTGGGGGAAAGAGGGGGCGCGATTTTTGGACGGGGGGGGGAGGAGGGAGGAAAGTTTCAGGGCAGTGCCCCCGCCCCAGAGGTTGGGAAATAAAGGCTCCCCCTCTTCAATGAGTGTTTGGATGCTCCATTTCCCTCCAACATTTTACTGGGTGGCCACCCTCCGGGACCCCCTTTACAAAACAAAACTCAGCACTTTCCTTCCACCCACCCAAATAGAGGGGGAAAATGCAGGAAAAATGGGGGGGACCTTGCTGATTGTCAAGGGAGACTCTGTTGGTCTGCTTAGTTCCTCGGGCACGGGTGGAACAACATCAGGGGGGACC
>JAODAL010036624.1:0-41439 GCA_025379985.1 Phyllomedusa bahiana | reverse complement strand
CCTTATAGTCTATACTTAAAAATCTGTGTCGATGACACTGGGCAGTGGGAGAACAGTGGGGCCTGACTGAGGTTGTTAACAGCCAGCCCGGGAGATATTGGATCCCAGGGCTGACTGTTCAGATGTTCCTCAGGCTCCACTGGATCACCAGGAGTCCCGATCACCCGAGCAGGGTAAAGCCCTTTGATTATGCTGTGGTCACAGACCATGGCAATCAAAGGGTTTAAGCGCCAGGGATAGGAGGTTTCCTCCGCTTCCCGGCGCTTATAAAGGCCATTTCAGGAACAGAGCTATTAAGTACAGCTCTGTTCCTAACACAGCTCCGGTGCCAAGAGCCACAAGACCCCTATTCTGCAGTGATGTCAAGAGATGTCACTGCAGAATGTCCGTGCTACGCAAAAAGTATAGATTACATAGTGTATCCAGACACTTTGCAGATTACCACCGAGCAGATCATTAAAAAATCAGAGTTACAATTATAGACCAAATACATATCTCAGTCCCAAATAGAATTGAAATGCTAAATAAAGAGATGTATTGGATTTTCATGCTACAAACTCTTAATCCATATTGGCTCAATGAAGTCACAGAGGTTGTTCAAAATTAATATGAAAAATTAGCGATAAGGAAATAACTTCCCACACAGTATTAAACTTTTATGAAAAAAGAGATGATAAAGAAACTTTTTTTTAGTAACGATAAAAATGAGGTTAAAGAGAACCTGTCACATAGGTTATGCCCCCCTTGCTGAGGGCAGCACAAGCCAGTGTCAGACCTGCTATTCCCAGCGCTGTGTCCCTTATTCTGTAAGATGCAGCAGTTTAAGAGCATTTACGCCACAAATCTTATTCATGAGCACATGTTAACCCCGCCCACCAAAGTATAGCCCCGCCCACTGACAGTTATTTACATGCTTCTACCTATTCAAAGTAATAAGTTTATCAGTTGAGGTGGGCGGGGCTAGCCTCAGATGGGCGAGGTTTGAAAAAAACTGACTCTTTGCATGACTGGCTGAAAACTGCAGATTTGAGCAATAAATACACAAAAACTCCAGCATCTTACAGAATAAGGGGCACAGCGCTGGGAACAGCAGGTCTGACACTGGCTTGTGCTTTCCTCAGCAAGGGGGGCATAACCTATGTGACAGGTTCTCTTTAAGTTGTGCCACCTAGTGAGGATTCTTGGTATATACAATTGTTTCAAATTGTTTAAATTATATGGATACTTTTTATATGGAGTGTCTATATATTGTAGGGGTGTCAGCTCATAGGTAGTCTCTGAATTAGCACAGACACAGGTTTAGGTGCAAAAACAAACACAAAGTTTATTGTCTCTTAGACTTGAGCAACGGAAAAACAAATGTGCTTCCTCCAGCTTAGCACAGCAAAATAACCACAGTCCTTGCTTCAAGGTTTACAGCCAAGCAACATAAAACAACCTCAACGGGTCAGCAGTATAAATGATCCCAGAAACTTGGAGAAAGCTTTCCATGTCCTCACTCCACAGAGACTTCCAGCGTTATCACACAGTTCCACCCTGAGCTGTGTCAGCTGCCTTATATGCCTGGTAAGGCCCGAGCTGGAGTATGGGAGCGACCTTCCCACCCGGCTCTCCGGCCGCTCCATAAAAAACCCGGACTACCACCATAAAAATGGCTCAGCAACATAACATCACTGGCAAAACTATAGGGTTTTTTACATCACAGAGGCCAGCCACCTTGGTGATACATACATTCCGTCCACAAATTCACCTATGGGCACCTTCTGTCACCAGGCAATGGACCCCCGACAATGCATCCACATTCCCATGCAGCTTCCCTGGTCTGTGCTCCACATGGAAATTAAAATCTTGGAGTGCAAGAAACCACCGTGTTACCCTAGTGTTGTTCCCTTTCCTTTCTCTCATCCATTTTAGTGGGGCATGATCAGATATTAATCAAAATTTTCTTCTCAGAAGGTAATATTTTAGGGAGTCAAGAGCCCACTTAATGGCGAGACACTCCATCTCGACTATTGCATAGTTCCTCTCACATGTCGATAGTTTCCTACTGAGGAACATGACCGGGTGCTCCTCACCGTTTATTTCTTGGGATAAGACAGCGCCCAGACCCACATCTGATGCATCTGTCTGGAGTATAAACTCTTTGTTAAAATTTGGAGCCACTAGCACCGGCTGCTTACACAGAGCTCATTTCAGCTCTTGGAATGCCTCTTCAGCCTCGGGAGACCATATAGCCATGACGGACTTTGTACCTTTTGTAAGGTCTTTTAAGGGGGCAGCGATCATGGCAAAATTAGGGACGAACCTCCTGTAATATCCCACGATACCCAGGAAGGCTCTGACCTGCTTCTTGGTAAGTGGCCGTGGCCAGTTCTGTACTGCTTCCACTTTGTTTATCTGAGGCCTGATTTCACCTTTACCCACAATGTAGCCCAGATATCTCGCCTCTTCCATGCCCATGGCACATTTCTTGGGGTTCACAGTGAACCCGGCTTTTCCTATGGCCCCGAGTACTGCCTGGACTTTTCCCAGATGGCTCTCCCAATCCCTGCTGAAAATGACTATGTCATCTAAGTATGCTGCTGCATACTCTTTTTGGGGGCCTAAGACTCTGTCCATAGCTCTCTGGAAGGTGGCAGGAGCTCCTTGCAATCCAAAAGGCATTCTGACATACTGGTAGCTGCCATCAAGGGTGGAGAATGCTGTCTTTTCTCTAGCCACTTTGGAAAGAGGAATCTGCCAGTAGCCCTTTGTCAAGTCCAGGGTGGTAATATACTGGGCCGGACCGAGTCTTTCAATGCGCTCATCCACCCTGGGCATGGGGTAGGCATCAAACTTAGACACTTCGTTCAGCTTTCTGTAGTCATTGCAAAACCATCACTCGCCCGACGGTTTTGGCACCAACACGATGGGACTTGACCAGCCGCTCTTTGCCTTCTCAATTACACCTAGTTTTAACATTCTTTTCACTTCCCTCGAAATTACCTACCGACGGGCTTCGGGAATCCGGTACGGTTTTATATTCACCCGAACATGGGGTTCCGTGAGGATCTTATGTTCAATGATTCAGGTGAGGCCTGGCAAATCTGAGAACATATCCCTATTCTGCTGCAGCAACTCACGACACTGTTGCTTCTGGGATGGGGATAAAGCCTCTTCAATATGGACTTCCTCAATAATAACCTATTGCTTCCCCACCATGCACGAGGTTTCAGGGGGGCCTCTATCCTTCCATGGTTTAATTAAATTTACGTGATGTACTTGGAAGGGCTTTCTTTTACCAGGCTGGTGGACTTTGTGGTTAACCTCCCCTACCTTTTCCACCACTTCATACGGGCCTTGCCACATGGCCAGGGATTTGCTCTCCACAGTGGGAACAAGTATGAGCACTCGGTCCCCTTGCTGGAACTGTCTAACCCTGGCCGACCAATTGTATACTCTAGCCTGGGCCTCCTGGGCTTTTAACAGATATTCACTCACAATGGGCATAACGTTAGAGATCTTCTCTTGCATCTGGGTCACGTGCTCGATGACGCTTATATAGGGGGTAGCCTCATTCTCCCAGATCCCCTTAGCCACATCAATTAACCCTCTAGGGTGCTGGCCGGACAATAATTCAAAGGGTGAAAACCCGATAGAGGCTTGGGGAACTTCCCTGACTGAGAACAGCAAGTATGGAAGGAGGCAATCCCAGTCTCTACCGTCCTTCTCTACCCCCTTTTTCAACATTGCCTTTAAGGTTTTGTTGGATCTTTCAACTAGGCCGTCAGTCTGGGGATGGTATACGGAGGTTCTCAACTGGGTGATGTTTAGGAGATTGCAGACTTCCCGCATAACTTTGGATATAAATGGTGTCCCCTGCTCTGTCAGAATCTCCTTTGGCAGCCCTGTTTGTGAAAATATATGAAATAACTCTTGGGCTATACTTTTGGCTGAGGTATTCCTTAACGGCACCGCTTCAGGATACCGGGTAGCATAATCCACTACAACCAATATATATTGATGACCTCCCGCTGACTTTGGTATGGGCTCCACCAAATCCATCCCTATCCGTTGGAAGGGGATTTCTATTATTGGAAGCGGGACTAGAGGACTGCGAAAATGAGTGACCGGGGATGTCACCTGACAGACTGGGCAAGACTGACAGTAATCACGTATCTCTCTAAAGCACCCGGGTCAGTAAAACCTTTGTAGAACCCTTTGCTAGGTTTTGTCAGCTCCCAAATGACCACCCAACACATGAGAGTGGGCCATATCTAACAGCATTCGTCGGTATGGCAGTGGCACAACTAATTGCTCCACACTTCGTCTCTTACTTTGGTTACTCGATATAGTAAGTCGTTATTTACAGCAAAGTGGGGGAATCAATTATCAGCCCCTGGCTCTTGGGGATCACCATTTAATACGGTCACCTGATCAAGGGCGCCCTTTAAGGTCAGATCCCGGAGCTGGGCAGCCTCAAAATTCTCCCGGGAGACCTCCAGATCATGGACAACTGTCTCAGGGGTTACTTCCTCTTCCTCATCCCCAGCCAGTACACACATAGGAAATTCGTTCCTCCTGACAGATGAGTTAGAACCACCCCAAGAAACATTATTGCTCTCTGGCTGCTCAGGTACCTCAGCCTTGGCCCACAACTCCCAGAACCGAGGGAAGTCTCGACCAATAATTATGTCATGCAGTAAATTCGGTACAACTCCCACACCGTGGGACACGATACCACAGTCAGTGTGCAGGGTAACCTGGGCCAGGGAGTATGCCTTGGTATCCCCATGAATACGTATAATCCCCACCCGTTACCCAGGGACCAGCTCAGGTGGCAGTGTGGCAGTCACCAGGGTGATGAGGCTTCCTGAGTCTGGTCACTTTGACTCAGTTCACAAGCATACGGTAGACATGCGGTCCCTCGCCTGGATGAGGAACAGCGCTACAGGCTGGGTAAGCAAAATACGAACAGCGCCGCCCTGCGGAGCAGTCCATAGGCTCAGATGTGGTAGGGCATTTGGCCACTATATGGTCGGGACCCTGGCACCTCCAGCAGATGATGGGTCGGGCCTAACTCCTTGTCACTGGCACTAGTCCCTCTTGGGTCTTTGGACGCCCCTCACTGGAGGATTTGGGCCACCTCCTTGGAGCCCTAGTTCCACCCGGGATATTCCAGTACGTTGACCTCAGGCTCCCTTCACTGCCCCGAGAGCTCTCGACAGTCACATATCGCTGAACCTGGCTCACAAGGTCGTCAGCATTCTGGGGATCTCCTTGGGCAACCCAACATTGGACAGATTCAGGAAGCGAGTGAACAAACCGGTCCATTACCACACGTTCGACCATCTGGGCAGGAGTAGAGATATCAGGCTGCAGCCATTTTTTGACCAGGTGGATCAGGTTGATCATTTGGGACCTGGGAGGCTTGTCCCTGCTACACCCCCAGCAGTGCACCCTTTGGGCTCGGACTGCCAGCGTGACCCCTAGACGCTGCCTGTATCTCTGCCTTTTACTTGCTATATTCCCTAGCATCTTGTAGAGACAAGTCATAGTATGCTTTCTGAGGCTTGCCGGTAAGATACAGGGCAAGGACCTCTGCCTATTGTTCCAGAGGCAGTTTCTCTTTATCCGCCACTCTCTCAAACACGGACAGAAAAGTTTCCACATCGCCATTAGGGGTCATCTTCTGTAATGCCTCTCTCACTATCCTCCTTGCCTTAGTACTGTCACTGGGGCTGGACAGAGGCACAGGCTCCCTAGTTCTTATGGCTTCAGTCAGGAGAGACATCTGCTGAATCAGGAGCTGGTTACATAGTTACATAGTTAGTACGGTTGAAAGAAGACACGTGTCCATCAAGTTCAACCAAGGGTGGGGAAAATGTGGGTGAAGGGAGAGAGACAAGGACATTAAGCCCAGCCTCACCACTGGTTAATTACCTTGAAACCCACAAGGCAAGAACCAATCTGCTCCAGTGGAGACTGTATCTCTGACCCCAGAGCCTCCACCAGCCAGATCCAGAATTTAACATGGCTACATAAGCATTAATATTCTTTAGTTCCAGGTAGGTATCTAAGCCTTTCTTGAAACTCTCTACAGTGCCTGCCGTGACCAGCTCCTCAGGCAGGCTATTCCACAGATTCACAGTTCTTACAGTGAAGAACGCTCTTTTCCTCTGGAGATTGAATCCTTTTTTCTCTAGTCGAAGGAAATGTCCCCTTGTCTTCTGAGGGGGCTTCACTTGAAATAATTTTTCCCCATACTTTTTGTAGGGACCATTTATATATTTATATAAATTAATCATGTCCCCCCGAAGCCGTCTTTTCTCAAGACTAAACAAGTTCAATTCTACTAACATCTCCTCATAACTAAGATGCTCCATTCCCCTTATAAGTTTGGTTGCTCGTCTTTGTACTCTCTCTAGCTCCATTACATCTCTTCTATAAACTGGGGCCCAGAACTGAACAGAATATTCTAAGTGAGGACGCACCAATGCTTTGTAAAGCGGTAGAATTACATCCTTGTCCCGCGAGTCCATGCCTCTTTTAATACACGCCAATATTTTACTTGCCATAGAGGCAGCTGATTGACATTGCATGCTGTTCTGTAGTCTATGATCTACAAGAACGCCCAGATCTTTCTCAACAAGCGATTCTCCAAGTTTTTCTCCCCCTAGGATATATGATGCCTGTAGATTATTTCTCCCCAGATGCAGAACCCTACATTTATCCACATTGAACCCCATTTGCCAAGTGGATGCCCAAGCACTCAGTGTGACTGGGTCTGCTTGCAATTTATGAGTATCTTCCATAGATTGCACTACCCTGCATAGCTTGGTGTCATCTGCCTTCCACTATATCGTTAATAAATACATTAAATAAGAGAGGACCTAATACTGAGCCCTGCGGCACACCACTCACAACCGGGGACCACTCAGAGGAGGAGTCATTTACCACCACTCTCTGAGTACAATCCAGCAGCCAGTTTTTAATCTAATTACACACTGTTATCTCTAACCCAGTGGATTCTAATTTACCTAACAAACGCTTATGCGGTACAGTGTCAAATGCCTAAAAACACTATATCCACAGCCGCCCTTCTATCCATACTTCTACTCACCTCTTCATAAAAAGAAATCAGATTGGTCCGACAGCTTCTGTCCTTAGTAAATCCATGCTGGCAATCAGTAATAATATTGTGTTTGTCAACATACTCCTGTATATAGTCTCTTATGAGTCCCTCAAACATTTTTCCCACAACAGATGTTAAATTTACTGGTCTATAATTACCTGGGCAAGACTTGAAACCTTTTTGTCTCCTGTCAGGCCCTGTTTGTCTCCTGTTGAGTTTGCTGCTGCTCCACATTATTCTGCACCAGGTGCTTAATGAGCGCCTCCATATTCCCAGAGCGTGCTATGGCCTTTACCCAGGCCATAAAGTTTTATGCACCACTATTTTTCGACCTGTGCTTTCGGGTCATGTCTGCCAGCATCCAAAACACCAATTGCGGGGGTGCCAGCTCATAGGTAGTCTCTGAATTAGCACAGATACAGGTTTAGGTGCAAAAACAAACAGAAAGTTTATTGTCTCTTAGACTTGAGCAACGGAAAAACAAACATGCTTCCTTCAGCTTAGCACAGCAAAATAACCATAGTCCTTGCTTCAGGGTTTACAGCCAAGCAACATAAAACAACCTCAACGGGTCAGCAGTATAAATGATCCCAGAAACTTGGAGACAGCTTTCCATGTCCTCACTCCATAGAGACTTCCAGCGTTATCACACAGTTCCACCCTGAGCTGTGTCAGCTGCCTTATAGGCCTGGTAAGGCCCGAGCTGGAGTATGGGAGCGACCTTCCCACCCGGCTCTCCGGCCGCTCCATAAAAAACCTGGACCTGGACTACCACCATAAAAATGGCTCAGAAACATAACATCGCTAGCAAAACTATAGGGTTTTTCACATCACAGAGGCCAGCCACCTTGGTGCTACATACATTCCGTCCACAACTTTACCCCTGGGCCTCTTACAATATGTATATATTCTTATAGTTTTCTTATATTGTTATTATGCATAGTGTATAGTCTTTTTAGTTGTATTTTTATGTAACTTTGTATTTATACATTTTTGGCATTCATGTTGTTTCCTTTTAGTATAGAGACAATTAATCTGATTGTTTTTAATTTCTCCAAGCGTGCCGCCCATTGGTTTGAGTATTCGGTCTTTTTAAGTACATGTATGTTAGTATTTTTAAATGGAACCGAAGGAAGTCTTTTAGACGAACACATTGTTTTATGTTTAATAAAATTATTCTATCCTATTTTTTAGTCCTTGTTTGCGCTAGTAGAATCTCTCCCGCCTGTCTGTTCTTTTGATCAAAGTGAACGGGGTTTCAGTTTATCTGAATTACCTTTTTTTGTATAACTGAAAACATTGAAATAGTCTCTTCTCCCAGGTAAGTCCTAAATCCAAAGTCAGCCCATGCAGGGAAAATGTGGACAAATTAACCTCTCAGAACCATAGAGGCCTTCAGATATTCCTCTTGGTGTTGTAACCACCAAGCTTTAGTGCCTCTACAGAGTTAAAAACTGATTGTGTTCATTTACAAAGAATATGTCCACTAGAGTTATTTGCTAAGCCATCTCCTCAATTGGGTGGTTACTATCAGGCTCCTCTTAGTTCCAACTTCATATTGCAATGGTCAACACCATCCTTACACAATTTAATTAGTTTTTTTTTCACTTTGGCGCAGCTCAGTTTTGTTCAAACACCCACTTTGTTCTTACAATAGGATACAGAACTTTTCTAGTCACCGCAGGTGAATTTATAGGTGCAAAAACCACCTATTATTAACAGTACACAATTTAATTCCTTGTTTTTCCCTGTGGCGCAGCCCAGTTTTGTTCAAAGACCCACTTTGTACTTACAATAGGATACAGAACTTTTCTAGTCACCGCAGGTGTATTTATAGGTGCAAAAACCACCTATTATTAACAATACACAATTTAATTCCGTGTTTTTCACATTGGCGCAGCCCAGTTTTGTTCAAAGACCCATCTTGTACTTATATTACCATACAGAAATTTGCTAGTAATTGCAGGTGTATTTCATAGGTGCAAAAAACACCTTTTATTATCCGTATACATTTCAAATAGGTGTTTTTTTTTTTTACTTTGGTGCGGGCCAGTTTTTGTGATAAAGCCACCTTGTAAGTACAATTGAATAAATAAAATTTGTAGTCACCGCAGGGGTATTTAAAGGTGCAAAAACCAACGTTTGTTATCCGTATAATTTTTAAATAGCTGTATTGTACGTGGTGCGGCCCTAGTTTTTTTCAAATAGCCACGTTGTACGACAATTCTGATAGAAAAATTTTCTAGCAACTGTTCTCGTTTGTCATTGCTGCAAAAAACACAATTTCTCATCCGTGTAACTTTTGAATAGTTTTATTGCGCTCGTTAAATCTCAGTTTGGCGCAGATAGCGCACTTGTATGATAGTTTGTTAAAAACTATCAATTCCTAGTCCTACTGGGCAGTTGTAAATCCCTGGGACTGAAGGAAGAACACTGTGATTTTGTCTTAGGGTTCTTCCACCAGACCGCATTTCACAGGTATTCACTAGAAACATTTCAGTTTCTAATCCTAGTTGGCTGTAGGAAATTAGAGGGATTTAAGAATAGCTGTGATTTGCCGTCTTTTAACCCCTTAACGACCGCGCACCGTCTTTTGACGGCGGCCGGTGCGGGTCGTTCGTCTGCAGCAACGTCTTTTGACGTCGCTGCAGACATCGGGGTTTGCGGCGCCCGGCGCCGCAGCTGCGCTAGGATTGGGCTGAACTACACAGCCCCGATCCAGAGCATGTCCTGCAGGCATCGGGAAGCGGAGGAAACCTCCGCAACCCGATGCTTTAACCCTTTGATTGAGGCGGTGCGTTACCGCAGCGCAATCAAAGGGATTCCCTGCTCTGTCGGGTGATCGGAACGCCCGGTCACCCGACAGAGCTCAGGGACCGGCTGCACAGTCAGCTATGGTTACCTAGCGTGGCCCCAGAGTTGACTGTGTAGGAAGACAGTGATTAGGACGCACTGTGTGCTGTCCTAATCACTGCCTGTGTCAGACTGACACAGATTAGTATGTATTAGCATATATGAATATGCTAATACATTACTAAGTGTAAAAAAAAATTAAAAAAAATGTTAAACAGTTCTCCCTTCATGGGAGTAAAAAAAAAAGTACAAAAAAACCATAAAAAGTGTAAAAAAAGAATAAAAAAAATAAATAATAAAATAAAAATAAATATTTAATAAAAAATAATTGTACATAAATTACACGCACAAAAAAACCTACACATATTTGGTATCCACATGACCGTAATAACCTGTAGAATTAATCTAACAAGTTATTAAGTGTGAAATGTGAATGGTGTAAAAAAAAAAAAAAAAAAAACAAATTTTGTAAAAAAATAAAAAAAAATACTGCAATTATTTATAAGTGTACTTGAACTATTCCATTATAAAGTACAACTTGTCTCGAATAAAACGAGGCCTCACCCAACTGCGTCATTGAAAAAATAAAAAAGTTACAACTGTTTAAACGCAAGGAGGCCAAAACTAAAAAAATGTTCTGGTCATTAACTACTTTTAAGGCGTTCGGCTTAAGGGGTTAATAAGAGACTTTCAAAAACTCTTCCATACCTTCTTAAATTTTTATCTTTCTAAACATGGAGCGAAATGCATGTGGTAAGCGAGCAAAAAGGGTGGTAGTACATGGAGGTATAGGTACGAGAGAGGGTGCTCCTTCCAGTGCTGGCGACAACACGCATGCCAGCGGATCGTCGGTTGCAGGACCATCAGGCCTGTCATCGCTGGGTCAGGGCCCTGTGAATCTCAGTAACGAACAGTGTTGCCAATCTGTTCTTCAGTGGTTAATGCAACCTGCATCCAGCAGTCTTACCTCCTCATCCTCCCAGTCACGGCCACAAATGTCATCATCAGCATCATCAGCATCCGTCCAACATGAAGCGAAGGCAGCCCAAATGTCAACTCGTGTACCCACCACTGTGGATAATCCATTTTCTGAAGACCTCTTTGATGACAAAATGCGGTTGGAGTCAGAAGGCATTTCCAAAGACCAAGAGGCCAAAGAGGATGATTTTGTCTGCTCTGACGCCCAGTTACTGATGCCATCAGAGGAGGAGAAGGAAGCCGGTCAATCGGCAAAAATCCCGGGCGGTCGGCAACGCCTTGCAGTACCTCTTGCTTGTAGCCCGCATCTCCTGGATGCAGAATGTCAGGACGACCAAGTCACCTGTGTTGATGATGATGATGGCGACACTGCGGATCCAACATGGTCTTTTCAACAGAATTTGCTTGTGAGCGCGTCATCACTGGACGAAGAGGAAGACGATGGGGTAGTGTCAGTACGGGTCATGCTTCAAAAAGGGAGAGGGCGGTCGCAGAACTCTGCTGAGATGATTCTGCCAGCCATGATCAGCGGAAACACTGCTCCTCGCTTATCGCCGTCAAAAAGGTCCAGGACCTCCCAAGCCTGGGCCTTTTTCGAGCAAGCCTCTGATTCACAATCCCAGAATGAAGAAAAAACCCCAATAAAACTACAATTTTATTAAATTCCTTAAAATATATTCACTAACCCCTATTGTTGATACTAACATCAATAGATACAGACATAACGATAATTACACATAGGGCAGTACAGTGAAGGACTAATAGTACAGATAAATAAGACCCAAATACGGTCCCAAAACATCCTAATCACAAGAAAAAACTCTATATCCATTTACTATCCCTGTACCAGCCCTATCCTGTCCCTTTATGATAGGTACTTATGGGGTAATCGTCCTGATGAGGACGGCCCCTACCAGAGGAATACTAACCCTGGTGGTCCCTCTCTTATTCCCTATCCAGGGCAAAAAAGTCAATCAAAATACTTATCTGTTCCCTGTGGTAAGATAAGTCCCATCATGGGCCAGAAAAATCTCCCAACGCGTTTCCCCTTTCAATAAGGTTCATCAGGGGAGCTTGATATGATATGCTGTAAAGATGTTGCGCCACGATGTTGGAGCGTCCTGATAAGTAAAGCCAAGACCTCCTTAAATACACCCTCCTACTAACGTGCCAGCATAAACTACCTATTTCCTGTGTTGGTAACCATAACGCCATGCGGACATCATCCGGCGTCTCGATGTACACATTGCGCATGCGCAATCATACATCACTTCCGGTGCCCATATGTTCGTAGCCAGGACAACGTACAAGCAAATGCGCATCACTCTATCAATGTCCCAACATTACAGGTACGTATGCGCACTAACATTTGATCCCTAACACTCAGAGGATACCAAAATGGTCAAGTGCGCAGCCGCGCATCTACGGAGGTTCCGGTTCTGAACCATATCACCATCCCGGAACAACCTCTACCATCCACACTGGCTCCGGTATTCCAATAATGAAGAGCACATGCGCATATCACTATTAGTGCACTAGTAATGTATAAACTCCGCCCGCAAACCCATAGCAATGCCTTCTTCATAGATATAAGGGAAAATTTATCAGGGTAGCGTTTTAATAGCAAAGCCTTACAATATATACAAACAGATTATTCAAAAAAATAAAGCACTCAGTTAACGATCGCTGTAATGAGAACACAGGTAAGTATAGAAAAGGCAAGCACAAAAACAATAGAGAATATAAATCAAAGGGAATAAAGAAAATTACAATAGATGTATCCCTTATATTGATAAAATTTGATAAATTCTGGGAGTAAAGACCTAACTCAGGCCCAATATCTCCATTCGCTTATGACAATAATAAAATAATCAACCAGCAAACAAGGGCAAAAAGCTTTACAAAAAGCATCCAAATTGTAATGACTCATTTAATCCATTTGGATTTACGGATTTTAGTCTGAAAATCCATTGTGTTTCCTTTCTCAGGATTTTCTGATCCAAATTCCCTTTTCTAGGCGAGGGACGTACAATCTCTATAACCAAAAATTTCAAACATGTCGGATCACCATTATGTATATCCCATATATGTCGAGCAATCGCTGTATCCCTTCTGTGCCGTATATCACCTAGATGATCTCCTATCCTACGACGTAATTGGCGAACTGTTTTGCCAACATAATAACGATTACAGGCACATATGCATAGGTACACTAGCCCCTCCGATTTGCAATTGAAAAAAACACTAAGAAAAAAATACAAACCATTCTGATCACAGAATGATTTGGTTTGTTGTATATACGGACAAGCCCACACAATTAATAAACCACATCTGAACATGCCTTTAGGGCGTCTTTCCAGCCATGTACCCATCCTTCTAGGGCGATCATAATGACTATGAACCAATCTGTCCCGCAGGGACCTACCACGTCGGTATGTTAATTGTGGTTTATTGGGTAAAATATCAGAGAGATCAATATCTGTCTGCAAAATACCCCAGTATTTCATCAATATTCTCCTCATCTCATTAGATCTATTATCAAATGTGGTAATAATCCTTGCTATTTCTGATCCTTCTCATCTTTTACTTTTGGGACCAATAGGTCCGATCTTTCCATTCTCTTAGCATACTCAAATGCTTCTGACCTTACTTCAATTGGATACCCACGAGATGAGAATCGCTGATCCAATTCACGTGCTTGTCTAAAAAAAATCATTCTTATGTGAGCAGTTTCGCTTCACTCTAAGAAACTGCCCTCTTGGTATACCCTTCTTCAATGCAATTGGGTGATGGCTATGCCAATGGAGCAAACTATTGGTGGCCGTTGGTTTCCTAAAGATACGAGTACTCAAGGTCCCATTATAGGTTCTCCGAATCTCAACATCCAGAAAAGTCAGTTTGTCTGTATCCAACTCATAGGTGAATTTTAAACCAATCTCATTATTATTAAGAGTCGAGACAAATTGCTCAAAGGTGTTCCTGGGGCCGTTCCACAGAATGAAAATGTCATCTATGAAACGACCCCAGAACAGAATCCTCGATGTCCATTCCTCATTTTCATCACAGAAAACCAATCTTTCCTCCCACCAGCCCAGGTAGAGATTAGCATATGTGGGAGCACACGGGCTCCCCATAGCAGTCCCCCTGAGCTGGTGGAAGATCCTTGAGTCAAACAGGAAGTAGTTGTGTTTTAAGATGAAATCTAATAAACGCAGTACAAACACACCTCTCTCCCTGTGTTGTACCCCCCACATACTACAGTAATACTCAACAGCCAACAAACCCCATTTATGTGGTATACAGCTATATAAGCTCTCAACATCAATAGATGCAAGAATGGTTTCAGTATCCACAGAGATCCCATCCATTTTCATCAGTAAGTCTGAGGTATCACGGATATACGAGGGTAAAGCTGTTACGAATTTTCTCAAAAATTTTATCAACGTATACACTAGCATTCTGGGATAACGAGTCAATGCCCGAGACAATCGGTCTTCCCTTTAATGGATTTATTCCCTTATGGATTTTCGGGAGTGTATAAAAGGTTGGTATCATGGGATGACTATTCAAGATGAACTTGCATTCTTTATCTGAATTCAGAGAGAAGAGAGCATATCACTTTTTGAGTGAGAAGGGGTCTGACATTTCTTCATCAGAACCCGAGTCTTCTGATACAGAGGCTAACTATTTGAGGAATAGTGGGTCTTTTCCTGCTCAGAGGGGGAGACGTGATAGAGGAAAAGGTAGATGGCGTTCTCAAAGAGCCAGATCTGCTGGCTCTTCAAGGTCTGTAGCATCCTCCTCTTTTTTAGAAGACATGCGGGGGAATCCGTATGTTCTGAGGGATCGCCAACAAGAACCCTGGAAGAGATAAGGGAGGATGATAACACCATAATTAATTTGACAGACCGGGCATTATCTGAAGATGAAATAAAGATTTTATCACGGGGTCTTTCATTTGTCCCCACAACTCATTTTGACCCCTTTGTGTGGACCAAGGATATTAACCTCTTTGTACGTAAATTAAAGTGGCACAAATTTTTCAAGCTAAGAGACAGGCAGGAAGCAGATGCATTGGGGGTGGAGGAGGAGGACTTAGGAGGGATTAGAACATTGGAAGACCTTTTGGAGGAAAATATTCATTATGGTCCCTCTACTGACCTGGTACCGAAAAGTACTAGGATGCCCCCTAATATGAATTGCCCAGAAATTGATGTGTTTCTAAAATTAATTACAAATGAGATTGAACATTTGGCCTGTAATAGACAGAATACACAGACCAATTACTCACGTGCAGAGATGGAATCGCTCCTGAGACTAGAGAAAGATCAGTCTATCCTTGTCAAACCATCGGATAAGGGTGGAAATATTGTAATCATGACACATAAACAATACACTGAGATGTGTTATAGCCTGTTGAATGATAGGAATTGTTATGCAATATTGAGGAGTGACCCCACCTCTAGATTTTTTGCGGAGTTGGAGAAAATTGTTATTGATGCCTTGGATAAGGGGATTATATCAGATAAAGAATGCAAGTTCATCTTGAATAGTCATCCCATGATACCAACCTTTTATACACTCCCGAAAATCCATAAGGGAATAAATCCATTAAAGGGAAGACCGATTGTCTCGGGCATTGACTCGTTATCCCAGAATGCTAGTGTATACGTTGATAAAATATTGAGAAAGTTCGTAACAGCTTTACCCTCGTATATCCGTGATACCTCAGACTTACTGATGAAACTGGATGGAATCTCTGTGGATACTGAAACCATTCTTGCATCTATTGATGTTGAGAGCTTATATAGCTGCATACCACATAAATGGGGTTTGTTGGCTGTTGAGTATTACTGTAGTATGTGGGGGGTACAACACAGGGAGAGAGGTGTGTTTGTACTGCGTTTATTAGATTTCATCTTAAAACACAACTACTTCCTGTTTGACTCAAGGATCTTCCACCAGCTCAGGGGGACTGCTATGGGGAGCCCGTGTGCTCCCACATATGCTAATCTCTACCTGGGCTGGTGGGAGGAAAGATTGGTTTTCTGTGATGAAAATGAGGAATGGACATCGAGGATTCTGTTCTGGGGTCGTTTCATAGATGATATTTTCATTCTGTGGAACGGCCCCAGGAACACCTTTGAGCAATTTGTCTCGACTCTTAATAATAATGAGATTGGTTTAAAATTCACCTATGAGTTGGATACAGACAAACTGACTTTTCTGGATGTTGAGATTCGGAGAACCTATAATGGGACCTTGAGTACTCGTATCTTTAGGAAACCAACGGCCACCAATAGTTTGCTCCATTGGCATAGCCATCACCCAATTGCACTGAAGAAGGGTATACCAAGAGGGCAGTTTCTTAGAGTGAAGCGAAACTGCTCACATAAGAATGATTTTTTTAGACAAGCACGTGAATTGGATCAGCGATTCTCATCTCGTGGGTATCCAATTGAAGTAAGGTCGGAAGCATTTGAGTATGCTAAGAGAATGGAACGATCGGACCTATTGGTCCCAAAAGTAAAAGATGAGAAGGATCAGAAAATAGCAAGGATTATTACCACATTTGATAACAGGTCTAATGAGATGAGGAGAATATTGGAGAAATACTGGGGTATTTTGCAGACAGATATTGATCTCTCTGATGTTTTACCCAATAAACCACAACTAACATACCGACGTGGTAGGTCCCTGCGGGACAGATTGGTTCATAGTCATTATGATCGCCCTAGAAGGACGGGTACATGGCTGGAAAGACGCCCTAAAGGCATGTTCAGATGTGGTGATAATTGTGTGGCTTGTCCGTATATACAACAAACCAAATCATTCTGTGATCAGAATGGTAAGGAGTATTTTCTAAGAGATTTTTTCAATTGCAAATCGGAGGGGCTAGTGTACCTATGCATATGTGCCTGTAATCGTTATTATGTTGGCAAAACAGTTCGCCAATTACGTCGCAGGATAGGAGATCATCTAGGTGATATACGGCACAGAAGGGATACAGCGATTGCTCGACACATATGGGATACACACACTGGTGATTCGACATGTTTGAAATTTTTGGTTATAGAGATTGTACGTCCCTCGCCTAGAAAAGGGAATTTGGATCAGAAAATCCTGAGAAAGGAAGCACAATGGATTTTCAGACTAAAATCCGTAAATCCAAATGGATTAAATGAGTCATTACAATTTGGATGCTTTTTGTAAAGCTTTTTGCCTTGATTTGCTGGTTGATTACTCTATTATTGTCATAAGCGAATGGAGATATTGGGCCTGAGTTAGGTCTCTACTCCCAGAATTTATCAGATTTTATCAATATAAGGGATACATCTATTGTAATTTTCTTTATTCCCTTTGATTTATATTCTCTATTGTTTTTGTGCTTGCCTTTTCTATACTTACCTGTGTTCTCATTACAGCGATCGTTAACTGAGTGCTTTATTTTTTGAATAATCTGTTTGTATATATTGTAAGGCTTTGCTATTAAAACGCTACCCTGATAAATTTTCCCTTATATCTATGAAGAAGGCATTGCTATGGGTTTGCGGGCGGAGTTTATACATTACTAGTGCACTAATAGTGATATGCGCATGTGCTCTTCATTATTGGAATACCGGAGCCAGTGTGGATGGTAGAGGTTGTTCCGGGATGGTGATATGGTTCAGGACCGGAACCTCCGTAGATGCGCGGCTGCGCACTTGACCATTGTGGTATCCTCTGAGTGTTAGGGATCAAATGTTAGTGCGCATACGTACCTGTAATGTTGGGACATTGATAGAGTGATGCGCATTTGCTTGTACGTTGTCCTGGCTACGAACATATGGGCACCGGAAGTGATGTATGATTGCGCATGCGCAATGTGTACATCGAGACGCCGGATGATGTCCGCATGGCGTTATGGTTACCAACACAGGAAATAGGTAGTTTATGCTGGCACGTTAGTAGGAGGGTGTATTTAAGGAGGTCTTGGCTTTACTTATCAGGACGCTCCAACATCGTGGCGCAACATCTTTACAGCATATCATATCAAGCTCCCCTGATGAACCTTATTGAAAGGGGAAACGTGTTGGGAGATTTTTCTGGCCCATGATGGGACTTATCTTACCACAGGGAACAGATAAGTATTTTGATTGACTTTTTTGCCCTGGATAGGAATAAGAGAGGGACCCACCAGGGTTAGTATTCCTCTGGTAGGGGCCGTCCTCATCAGGACGATTACCCCATAAGTCCCTATCATAAAGGGACAGGATAGGGTGGTACAGGGATAGTAAATGGATATATAGTTTTTTCTTGTGATTAGGATGTTGTGGGCCCGTATGTTGGGTCTTATTTATCTGTACTATTAGTCCTTCACTGTACTGCCTATGTGAAATTTATCTTTAAAGTCTGTATCTATTGATGTTAGTATCAACAATAGGGGTTAGTGAATATATTTTAAGGAATTTAATAAAAATTGTGTTTTATTGGGGTTTTTTCTTCATTCTGGGATTGTGTTTAGTACCCCGATAGGTTTTAGAGACTATTTTGACAGTGAAAAAAAAGCCTCTGATTCACCCAGCGATGTCATATGCCGCCTTTGCCGTAAACGCCTCAGTAGAGGCAAGAATCTTAGGTGTTTAACCACCACCAACATGTATAGTCACATGCAGAGAATGCATGAGTTGAAATGGAGGCAACACTTGGCCAAAAAAGGCCACACCGATGCTGGGCTTCCAACCACTTCCAACCACTGTCACACCCTCTGTCTCCGCCTCCTCCTCCTCCGCCACCACCAAGCGTTCCTCAGCTGCCCATGTCTCTCAGATTTCATGATCAGGGATCAGCCTCGCTTCAGTTTTTAAACCGTCGCCCAAATACCACCAGCACCCCCAGAGACCCATCCAAACCCCTTCTCCTTAAACCGTTTGACGACCTGCATCCCGTACAGCGGCCGTCTAGCAGCCAGCCTTCTGTCTTCCAGGTTTGGGAGCAGAAGAAACACTTTAACCCAAACCACCCCAAAAAGCCAAAAGCCCTGAATGTCGGCATTGCCGGCTTTTGGCCCTTGGAATGTTGCCTTTCCTTGGGGGGGCACAGAGGGGTTTTCTCCCCACATCATGGCCCTTGCCTGCCCCAATACCAGATGCGAGCAGGCATTTCTTTGCCAAAAAAGCCGTCCCTGCCCTGGCCAGCCACGTGTCATCTAAAATTTCAAGCGCATTGTCTGCATCTGTGGCCGGAAAAGTCCATCTCACACGACACATGGACTAGTAAGCACGGCCAAGGTGCTATATCTCTGTGACAGCTCACTGGGTGAGCTGGGTGGATGTTCTGGTGGTGACGGTGGCTCTCAGGGCTCAGCGCACGCTCTTCAAACCGCAGGGATGGTGCGGGTTCTTTCCACCAAGGTCCTCGGGTTTGGCATCACGTGCCCAGAGAAACCAGGCTGTGTCGAAATTAATCTGCCTTGGAGACCATCCACACACAGGTCAGGAGCTGTGGACGGCTCTCCGCAATGAGACTGAGCACTGGCTGGGTGACAAGAACCTTGTGCCCGGCAAGGTGATGTGCGATAACGGGGGGAAATTGCTGGCCGCCCTTAAAGATCGGTAGGCTGGAGCACATCCCTTGCCTGGCACATGTCATGAACCTTGTCGTCCAGAAATTTCTAAAGCGCTACCTGGGTCTGGACTGCCTGCTGAGGAAGGCTCGAGGTCTGAGTTCGCACTTCCGCCATTCGCACCCTGCTTTGTCCCGCCTGGCTGCGTTGCAGCGTCAGCTCGGCCTCCCCGTCAACCGTCTCATTGTTGACGTGGCAACACGCTGGAATTCCACCTCCACATGCTCCGCGATTGTGGCAGCAGCGCAATGCCATTACGCAGTACGAAGTGAACAATGGCCCGACAAGCCGCGAGGGACCTTGGGGTGTTGAGCCAATGAGATTGGAGTCAGGTGAAAGAGCTCTGCACCATCCTTGCCCGTTTTGAAGAAGCCACCAAAATGGTCAGTGCAGACAATGCCCTTGTCAGCATGAGCATTGTGGTGATCTTAGTTCTGGAACGATCGTTGGACACTCTGAAACATCAGGTCCCACACAAGGCCCGACAGTTTCACAATTTTATCGGTCTTTATTAGGCAGTGGTTCAGATTTCAGGGCTAGTGCAAGGCGGCGCATCAGCTCTCAGGGTGCATCATCTGAGGCAAGTCAGGGCTGTGTTGAAGCTTTGCCGGAGGAAGCGGAGGAGGAGGAGGATGAGGTATTCCTGGACACCGACGTTACCGACGTCCCTGCCTTGGAAAGAGGTTGGCGCAAATTTGAGGCGGAGGAGGAAGATGAGGAAGATCAGTTTGCTAGCGTCCCTCGACCCAGAAGCTTGGGAAATCAAGGCTCCATCTCTCACATGAGTGCTTGGATGCTCCATTTCCTCCAACATGATCCTCATATTAAGACCATCAAAATGAACAACAGTTACTGGGTGGCCACAGTCCTCGATCCCCGGTACAAAACAAAACTCAGCACTTTCCTTCCACCCACCCAAATAGAGAGTAACAGGCAGGAGATGGAGACCTTGCTGATTGATCAACTGGAGACATCTGTTTCTTCTGCTTCACATTCTTCAAATGTCACGGTGGAACAACATCAGCGACGTGACAGCAGTAGAGTGCCAAGTAGCCGTAGCGGCAGTAGCAGCAGCAGGCATTGTTGCAGAAGCCTAATGGGTGACCTCTGGCAATCTTTATTTACCACCTCACCAACTCATGTAATGCATGGCACACATACAACACACAGAGATCAGCTTAAGATCATGGTGCACGACTATCTGCGTCTCAACACCGATGTTTTTGGATGTGTTCCGGACCCAATGGACTTCTGGGTATCCAAAATGGATGAATAGCCCGAGCTCGCTCGCCACGCCATAGAGATGTTGTCCTGCCCAGCAGCCAGCGTCATACCTGAGCGGACCTTCAGCACAGCTGGAGGAGTCATTACAGACAAACGCATCCGGCTTTCCACAGATAATGTTGATCGTTTGACTTTTATCAAAATGAATCAGGCATGGATGATAATGATGTTGTGGCCCCAATTGCTGAGGTCACCGATTAGTTGCCGGTCTACTTCACATTCCTCTTCAAACAGAAATGGTCCTCTTGAAAAATGTTTTTAAAATGATCATTTCTTACTGCAAATTTTATTCTCAGTTCTCAAAAGCTCATTTTGCTGGTTTTGCAGTGAGGAGACCGTAAAAGACACCAAGGTTTCATGAAAAAAACGTATTCCATTTACTCACTTTGGGTGACATGTATGAACGGGCTTTACACCTGTTTTCTGGCATAAACTGCGCCTCACAGGCCCGAATCCGCTGTCGGATGCAGGGATTCAATGTCAGGCGCAGCGTTCGCCTCTTTCGGCTGTGCCCCGCATGAAGGGGCGGGCAATGGGCGCGGTGTGGGTGCGGTGTAGGCGTTCCGGGGCGGGAAGCGGCGCACTCGAAAACCCCGAGGTATGTACGATGGCGGCTCGCCAAAGCGCTGCGCAATGCAGCGTTCGGCAGCTCTGACAGGCAGACCTAGTTTATTTTGGTCTAAATGCTCTGGCAGAGGCGAAGTAAAGCAAGAACGGAACATGCGAGGAAGCAGATAGAAGATCGCGACAGAAATCTCGGTGCTCCGCTCCGTGCAGCAGGAGTATGATTCCGAAAAAAATCGCCTTTATAAAGGCGGAAAACATTGTCAGAAAAGAGCTCAAACTCAAAAAGTAAAAAATAGAAAAAAATAAATCACTTTCCAAAAATCTAAACGGCGCAATATCAAGAATAGGATATTGGAAAATTTGCCGGGAAAACTAATTAAAATTCTGAAAGCATTCTCTTGGTCGGCAAAAAAACCGGCCAATCAAATAGGAGCACAAAAACCATAAACCTAGGGAGAAATATAGACCAATAAAATTTCAAAGGGGGGACAGTTCAAAATACAGAAAAAAATCAGAAAAGAGCGTTTGGGGCTGGCTGCGGGGGCTTGGATATCTCACCAATCTGAATAGGGCGACAGGGGCCCATTAAGCCTAGGGAGAAGTTTGAACCAATCAAAACAAGGGGGGGACAGTTCAAAAACAGTAAAAATACAGAAAAAGCTGATTGGCTGAGCTAGCGGGACGGCTATCCCACCCAAATAGACCATACTTCCCTTTGTAGCCCTATGGAGAGATGGGCCAATGCATCTCCTCTCAGCGCCGTGGGGCAGGGATTTTGAAAAAAAAATTTTTTTTTTATTAAGTGTAAAACATTAAATAAAGGCAAAACCTTTTTTAAAAAAATAAAGCACTTAAATCCTAACAACCTTTGTCCCAGCCCCCGGCCTACATAAAAATGCCTAGAGAAATTTGCCGGGGAAATACGAAAATTAAATTGTTTAAGCGCTTCTCATTGGCGGCAAAAGCCAGCCAATCAAATGGGAGCGACAAAGACCATTAAAACCTATGGAGAAGTTTTGCCCAAATCAAATGGGGGCACAGTTCCCAAAAAAACCTATGGAAAATATAGACCAATAAATCAAGACGGGACTTTCAAAATACAAAAAAAAATACAGAAAAAGCGTTTGGCGGCTAGGGGGGGTTTGGCATCCCAGCCAATAAAGGCGCGAGCTACTTCTCCCATTGTTCTTGAAGATGGGCGCACGAAACCCGGCGCTCGGCCGTGCGCATAAAGTAAAATAAAAAAACATTTTTATAAGTTTAAAAATTCCAGAAAAGAGCTAAACCTTCCAAAAAATAAATCATTTAAACCCCCGAACAACGCGTTTGAGGCCCGAAACCGGCGCACTGGGGAATTGAAAATAGGGGGAAATCCCGGGAAATCGTAATTTCAAATTTTTAACTTTCTGATTGGCCCTAAAACCACCAATAGAAAAGCGACAGTGGCCATTAATCCTATGGGGGAAATGACCATCAGAATAGGGCGACAGGGACCCATATAACCTATGGAGAAAAAGGACCAATCTTTTCAAAGGCGAACATTAAAAATTCGTAAAAAGGGCAAAAAAAACGAGCTGATTGCTTGAAGCGCGGGGCTCGCCCAGCTTAGCCAATCAACGCGACTATTTTTCCCATAGATTTCTAGGGGGAAAAAAAAAATGCAGAGCGAGCTTGTTTGTTTTGGCTAAGAAAAAAAGGGGCCGGGGTTATTTGACAAATTGGAGAGGGGGAGCTCCAGGGGGTTTTCAAATGCAATCTAAATAAAACTGTACATGGCCGAAATAAATGTAACACACAGAAGTTTCCCGATGTGAAAAATAAAAGAAAAAAATAATATGGGGTAATGAAAAAAAAAATTACATTAATAAAATCCTTTTTTATTTCTTTTTTTTCGTTATCCAAGGATCAATAGATGGTGCAACGAAAAAAAAGAAATAAACAGTTTTAAAAGAATTAATATTTTTTTTTCTTTACCCCCTATTTTATTCATTTTTTCTAGAATGTTTTACACTTAATAAAAATTTTTTTTTTATTCATACTCCTGCCCCACGCGCGAGAGCCGAGATTGCATGGGCCGATCTCTCCATAACTACAATGGGAGAAGAAATCCGCCTGATTGGCTGGGATAGCCCAAACCCCCTGTCAACCAATCACCTTTTTTCATTTTTTTACTGTCTTTTGAACGTCCCCCTTTGATTTTGATTGGGCAAACTTCTCCAAGGCTATAATGGGCCCTGTCGCTCCTATTCGATTGTTAAAAAAATTTTCCATAGGAAATTTTAAGGGTCTTGTTGCTCCTATTCTATTGGCTGCCCGCCGACCAAAGAAACGCTTAAAAATTTAAATTACGTATTTCCCGGCAATTTCTCTATTCAATTCCCATTACGCCGGTTCGGCAACAAACGCTTTTTTTCGGGTTTAACTGATTTATTTTAAGGAAAGGTTTCAGCCTTTATTTTAGAATGTTTTTACACTTTAATAAAAATATTTTTTTTTTCATACCCTGCCGCCCGGGGTGAGAGCCGGATTGCTGGGCCGATCCTCCATAGACTCAAAGGGAGAAGTAGCTCGCGCTTATTGGGTGGGGAAAGGGAACCACCGCAGCTCAACCTAGCTCTTTTTTTTATTTTTACGTTTTTTGAACTGTCCCCCGCCTTTGATTTTGATTGGTAAAACTTCCCCTAGGATATAAAGGGTCTTTGTCGCTCCCATTTTGATTTTTAATACTCCTTTATAGGTTAGAAAGGGCCCCGTCGCTCCTTTTGATTGTCAATAGTTCCCATAGGGTTTTAATGGGGCACTGTCGCTCCCATTCTGATTGGCTTTTATGCCCCACCAATGAGAAGAGCTTTTAAAAAATTTAAAAATTACTGTATTTTTCCCGGGAATTCTCATAAACCCCCAAATTTCCTTTGTTGCGCCTCTCGGGGACAAACGCGTTTTTTTAGGGATTTTATTAAGAGTTTAAAAGAAAGGTTTGAGCTCTTTTTCGAGAATATTTTTTCACTTAAAAAAAATGATTTTTTTTTTTATCTCCGCCGCACGGCGCTGAGAGCCAGATTGCTGGGCGCCGATTCTCCATAACTACAAGGGAAAAAGTAGCCGCCTCTGATAGGGGGGATAGCCAACCCCCAGCTCGCCAACCGCTTTTTTCTGCTTTTACGTATTTTTAACTGTTCCGCCTTTGATTCTGTTGGTTTAAATGTTCTCCAAGGGTTTTTAAAGGTTCACTGTTGCCCCATTCTGATTGGCCGGTTTATGCCGCCAATAAAAAAGCCTTTTCCCGAATTTGAATTACGTATTTCCCGGGAATTTCCAATACCTAATTCTTAAAAAAGGTATTTGGAAAGTGATTTTGTTTTATGTATTTTTTATTGTTAATGTTTCAGCTCTTTTTCTGAGAATGTTGAACGCCTTTATAAAGGCGATTTTTAATTCATACTGCGCACCGACATGTGGAATGATTTCTCGCTGTTTTCCAGCCTGTCTCGCATCGGAACAGATTTTCGGCGCAGTCTCGCACTGCGCCCATGTCCCCGCACTTTGCCCCACACACTGACGAGGCGCAGGGAACTTTTCCCCGCATGTACGAGCGCACCTCCTCGGACGGCGAATTATAGGCGCAGCGCCGCACTGCGCCTCAGACCCACACTGCGCCCCCCACACTGGTGAGGCGCGGTGGACTTTTGCCCGCATGTATGAGTGCACTACCTTGGGCGGCGAATCATAGGCGCAGCGCCGCAGTGCGCCTAAGTCCCGCACTGCACCTCAAACACTGGCGAGGCGCGGCGGACTTTACATAGGATGTATGAGCGCGCCCCGGCACCGACATAAATCAGGCGCAGATTTCGCCGGAAAAGCGGCGTAAAGGTGCGCCCCGAAGTGGCGAGCTTCATACACGTCGCCCTTTAACTTTAGAATTTTTCGCATTGTCAATGGTTTTGGGGTCATGGTGTTGTGAGATACAACTATAATCATGGTCTTTTGGAACAGAAATGTGGCTTCTAAGTGGCATTTCTCCCTCACAATTTTTAACAGTAGCTGAAAAGTAATTTTTATAATTTTTTGGGGTCATGGTGCTGTGAGATACAGCTATAATTATGGTCCTTTGGAACATACATGTGGCTTGTAAGTGGCATTTCTCTGTCATGATCATGCCTGACAGAGCCTCAGCTTTGGGCTCTGGTCGCCAACCGCAGCCGTTGCGACGGAAACCCTGGTTTCTTACATGATGCTTGGAATTGTATTCACTAGTGTGAACTGTGTTCTCCTCACTGTTTGCCTGATTGATTTCTGGCCAACGCCCTGGCCAGAAATCCTCCAGCACTCATAGGGGTTAATCAGCTCCCTGGATTGACAGGTCCTTCCACCTATCCTAGCTCCTCTACTTCTACCCCTTTCCTATATATAGCCGCTGCTTCCTCTTCTCTATGCCTGCTATATTGCGTGCCTTTATAGTTAGCCTGTCATATTGTTGTTTCTCTGTGCTATTGATCTCTGCTTGTTTCTGGTTTCTCCCTTTGCCTCACGATTCTGTACCGCGCTGCCTGCCCCGTTATTGACTTGGACTGTCCGACTACTGGTTCTGTGTTCTTTGTTTGTTTGTCTTTGTCTGTGCACGCTGCTCAGTGTAGCCTTCAGTCTTCTGGTTGGGGCGGCCTGTTAAGGAGTCGGGTTCCCCAAAGGCAGGGACAGAGGCTGGGATCAGTGTCAGGGCCCCACTTGTCCGTGTCTTGTGTGCGTCCCTGACCATCCCTAACATTATAGCAGGCCCATACCCCAGTCTACCCTCCCGGCGGTTCAACATGAATACCGACTTGTCGGTCACTGACCGCCTAGGGGAGTTGACAACCAATTCAGGGCATGGCGGGACTTATAAATCAAATCTCGCAGCGTTTGGACGCCATAACAACCCCAGTACCTGGACTTGCCGCTCCGTCTGTGTCCGTATCTGCCCCTGCGTTTGTGAATCCCAGTATCCATTACAAGTCTAAGATGCTTTTACCAGATCGCTTTGATGGAAATCCGGACAGGTTCCGAACTTTCAGGGAATCCTGTCACCTGTTTTTTCGCTTTAACTACTTTCCCACTGAGGCAGAAAAAGTAGCGGTTGTGGTGTCTCTCCTCCAGGGCCCACCTCAGGATTGGGCACTAGCTATGCCCCCTGAAGCCCCGGAGTGGAATTCAATTGACAGATTTTTTCAGGCTTTAGGTTATGTCTACGATAATCCCAACCGGGTGGCATGGGCAGAAACTCACCTGCTATCTATTCAGCAGGGCCGCCGCTCGGCCGAAGAATATTGTTCTGAGTTCCGCCAATGGTGTGCTATGACCGGGTGGTCTGACCAACCCCTTAAAACCCTCTTCAGACAAGGTCTATCTGATGCGGTAAAGGATGCTATGGTCAGCCATCCAACCCCTGACACATTAAATGAATTTATGACTCTAGCTGTGACCATTGACAGAAGACTGAGGGAGAGACGCAGGGAAAAACAAGGGGGGTCGACTTTTCAATTCAAGCAAAATTTTTCTGTAAAACCTTCTGCTACCTTCTCTGAAAATTCTCCTCTTCTATCCTCATCACCTACTCCTGAAGAAGAACCCATGGTGTTGGGTTTTACATCTGCTGCCACCAGGAAGAGACATCGGTTGGAGAATGCCTTGTGCTTTTATTGCGGAAAACCCGACCATTTCCTGAGAGACTGTCCGACTAGGCCCAAGTCACCTCAAGGAAACGCAGAACGCCCGAGTATTTCCCAGGAAGGTAACTTGGGTATACTGGTACATCCTAACTTATGGTAATAAGTTTTTTTTGCCTGTATCCTTGGTCTCTAATTCTAAGAATTTTGCTTGTCAAGCTATGATTGACTCAGGTGCTGCTGCTAATTTTATTAGTATGCCTGTAGTCCAGGCCTTGGGTTTGGAACTACTTTCATTGAGTTCTCCCTTTTTTGTTTCAGGAGTAGATTCTACCTCCCTAATCGGGGGAAGAATCAAATTTCGTACTGCTGAGATAACTTTGAATGTTGGCAGTTCGCATACGGAAAAACTTTCGTTTTTTGTCATGGAGAAACTTGCTGCGGATATTATTCTTGGCTTGCCCTGGCTCCGCCTCCATAATCCTGTGTTTGACTGGAGGACCACTGAGCTGATCAAATGGGGCGACTCATGTGGTTCTCATTTGAAGAGTGTTGATCCCTTGGTGTGTGCTGTGATTAATACTCACGATATTTATGAATGTAAATCTGACATCTTAGATAGAGATGTTGCCGATAATCTGCCTCCGCACCAGCCTGATGATTGTACTATAGACCTCACTCCGGGGGCAAAGCTTAACTTGTCTGTCCCGAAGCAAGAACTAAAGCATTTGTATAGTAAGGAACCTGAAAATTTTCTTTCTCCGGAAGTAGTGTTCCTGACTACTGATTCACAGAGTTCTGCTCCGTCTAAGCTGTCCCCCCTTTGCTATGAGGAGGATTCCCATCTCATGTACTCTGCCACTACAGGTTGTGAAACCAAAATAGAATCCATTGTTTATCGACTGTGCACAGTCTGGGCTAGGAGTCATAAGACTCTTAAAAATGCTCAACTAAAACAAATCAATAAAAAATGCCGACCCAGACCAAAATACCTCCGTCTTCAAGTCCCTCTAGCAAATTGTGCTCCCAAGCCTAAAAAGGGAAAAATTGGTCAAGCCCATCACACTAAACCAAGGGGGTCTGTTGAGGGTCCGGTGGCCCCTCCTAAAGGGGGGGTACTGTCATGATCATGCCTGACAGAGCCTCAGCTTTGGGCTCTGGTCGCCGACCGCAGCCGTTGCGACGGAAACCCTGGTTTCTTACATGATGCTTGGAATTGTATTCACTAGTGTGAACTGTGTTCTCCTCACTGTTGCCTGATTGATTTCTGGCCAACGCCTGGCCAGAAATCCTCCAGCACTCATAGGGGTTAATCAGCTTCCTGGATTGACAGGTCCTTCCACCTATCCTAGCTCCTCTACTTCTACCCCTTTCCTATTTATAGCCGCTGCTTACTCTTCTCTATGCCTGCTATATTGCGTGCCTTTATAGTTAGCCTGTCATATTGTTGTTTCTCTGTGCTATTGATCTCTGCTTGTTTCTGGTTTCTCCCTTTGCCTCACGATTCTGTACCGCGCTGCCTGCCCCGTTATTGACTTGGACAGTCCGAATACTGGTTTTGTGTTCTTTGTTTGTTTGTCTTTGTCTGTGCACGCTGCTCAGTGTAGCCTTCAGTCTTCTGGTTGGGGCCGACCTGTTAAGGAGTCGGGTTCCCCCAAAAGGCAGGGACAGAGGCTGGGATCAGTGTCAGGGCCCCACTTGTCCGTGTCTTGTGTGCATCCCTGACCATCCCTAACATTCTCCCTCACAATTTTTAACAGTGGCTGAGAAGTCATTTTTATAATTTTTTGGGGTCATGTTGCTGTGAAATGCAGCAATACTACAGTTCCTATTCTAAAAAATGTTGTTTCTAACACACATTTGTTCTTCACAATTGTCAAGAGTGACTCAAGGGTCATGTTTTGAATTTTTGGGGGCATGTTGCTGTGAAATGCAGCTATACTACAGGTCCTATTCTGAAAAATGTGGTTTCCAACAGACATTTGTTCTTCACAATTGTCAAGAGTTGCTCAAAGGTCATGTTTTGAAATTTATGGGGCATGGTGCTGTCAAAAACAGGAATAGGTAGGACACTGTTAATGGACACATATTGCAAAATGACTTGTTTTTGCAAGATCTTTAACATAGCTAGCAATCCCTGTAGTGAGACAACCCCCCGGATCCCTGACTGTCTGTCCTCCATTTCCTCCTTCTTCTCCTCCTGTCTCCTAAAACTAAACGTGGAGAAAACTGAATTCATTATCTTCCCACCGTCCCACTCCATCTCTCCACCTGATCTCTCTATCACTGTTAATGGCTACACTCTCTCACCAGCACCACAGGTCCGCTGCCTTGGGATAATCTTTGACTCCAATCTGTCCTTCAAACCGCACATCCAAACCCTCACCTCTGCCTGTCACCTCCACCTAAAAAATATTTCCCGAATCCGCTCATTTCTTAACTTTGAAAGCACAAAAATGCTTGTCCATGCCCTCGTCATCTCCCGCCTCGACTACTGCAACATCCTCCTCTGTGGCCTCCCAGCTAGCACCCTCGCTCCCCTCCAATCCATCCTTAACTCTGCTGCCCGTCTGATTCACCTCTCTCCTCGCTACTCCTCTGCCTCTCCCCTCTGCCGATCCCTTCACTGGCTGCCCATTGCCCAGCGAATCCAGTTCAAGCTAGCAACTTTGACCTACAAGGCTCTACATAACCTCTCCCCTTCATATATCTCTGCCTTAATCTCTAAATTCCTCCCCTCATGCAACCTCCGCTCCTCACAGGACCTTCTCCTCTGCTCTCCTCTTATCACCTCCTCACATAAGCGTCTCCAAGACTTCTCTCGTGTTTCCCCCACACTTTGGAACTCACTGCCCCAACACCTCAAGAAGCTTCACCTATCATCTCCGGCTTAATACGTCATAACATGATAAATCATTCACTCTTTACAGGAATTGCCTATAACCAAAACACTTAAACCGTTTGTCTTGCACTCCTCCCGCACCACAAACTTAGTCTCTGACCTTCACCTTCTGTCTGCCATCTACCACTGTAGATTAGTAAGCCCTCATGCCGGGCAGGGACCTCTATCCCTCTGTTACACCTGTTGTCTAGTCAGTTATTGTCACTGTGTAATTCGTCTGACCAATGTTATTTAAGTACCGCCTGAAATGTCAGCGCCCTGGAATCAACGGGCAGCCTCCAAATAAATGATTAGATAATAATAATTTCAATACAATTAAAAACAAGAGAAACACAAAGGTTTACTCACATAAAAAATGGTGGTTGAATATGTGTTGTTGTGTTTTTCCATTCACTTTTTAATTCCTCTGTGGTCAGACAAGTTTTAAGGGTCATTGCTGCGCGCCCCAGGACAGGGATACAGTAAATCGTCCCGTTCAAAGTAAAAAATGATGGTTCAAATCTATATGCCTTCTGCCCTCTATAATTTGTGGGTCATGCAGGTTTAAAGGGTCAGGTTGTGTGAGTACGAGACATCGGATCAGAGAGTGAATCGTCCCACTCGTGACTTTTTTTCTGTGATCTTGTTGCCCTAATTGTCTTTCACTAAGAAGTAGCAAGTATCCAGTTTTTGTCTCGTAAACGGATGTAGAAGTGGATCCACTGGGACCACCGCAAGCGATGGTTATCTGTAAGCTCTCGACCAGGGAAACGGCAATTAAGTAAAAAGGTCCCGGTTTTCTACCAGAGGCCCGCCGCAAAGCGGGATGGACTTGCTGCAGGCGAGGAGTCTACCAGGTAGTTCTCCCCCAAATGTCGTGACTTGCTCTACGCGGTGGGCCAGCAACCGGAGAAGGATTATAGCACGGTGCACAAGAAATCGTCTAAGGCAGGCTCGTATGTCGTGGGACAGGACAGAAGGTCCAGGGCAAGGGCCCGGCACAGGTTCCGTTGGTCGTGCGACCAGGCCTCACAAGTCCATGGGACTGCGGCGGCACAGATAAGCGCAGTGGTCAAGGCAAACGGAAGCTAATGGTAACAGGTACACGTAATTCCAGGCAACAAGGACTTGAGAAGACCTTTCTCTATCAGGCAAGCAATGGCATATACAAGACTCGGGAAACGGCCCCTGGACCAGGGGTGCTGGACTTAAATAAGGGCCAGTGAACCGGCAATAGCAACAATTACCAGGTTACACTGGCCTTTAATTTCATCCCCCATTAGTGCACGGCGCACCCCCGCCGCGCGCCTTAGATGTCGGGACCACGGGGACCGGCCGCGCGCGGACACAAGGTGAGGAACGCCAACTGCCCTGAGCCGCAGGCCGGGTAAGTAGACGGTGAGAGCCGAGCAGCAGGGACATGTCCCCGACCGTAACCGACCCCCCACCGAGCCAGCGCCCCCACCGCCCGTCATGGGGCGACCGGTGACGCTGTACCGGGTGTACCACAGGGTGTGCACCGCGATCCCGGGAGGCACGGCGGTCCGCACCCCGGGGGACCACATACGTGACAGTACCCACCCCCCCTCTCGGCCTCCCCTTCATTCTGCGTCCGGAGGAACCTATGAATTCCTATCCCGATCCAGAATATTGTTTCTCGGATACCAAGGCACCTTGATATTTCCGGGCCCGCAAACCACCTCTGTCAATGAGAAAAAATCGATCTTTAACCTCTGACCGCTCCGTTCATCATCAAGAATCTCGTTTCACAGTAAAGACATCTCAGGTGGTGTCAGGCCCTCAGGAGTGGGAGGAGCCAGTACCCAGAGTGCAAGCATTAAGGAACGGATACTGGTTTTAGCCAAGGAGACATGGAAGTAGTTCGGGACCTATGGTGGGGGAAGGCGCCGGAGCTTGTAAAGCTACTGGGTTAATGCGCTTGTGCAACCCGATTGGACCCAGGAACCGGGGACCCAGCTCTTTTTTAATGCTGGGAACCATATGAAACGTATATATTTAGCCGGTCAACACACCTTGTCACTGTCCGAGCAAAAAAGTTGGCGGTGGTCTTCGCTTATTGTCGGCTTGCCTGAATTGGTGCGGTCGGAGGGCCCCTCTCCGGTCGAGTAGCGACACCAACAGGCGAGTCTGTTTTCAGATAAGCTGTCAGGTCCTGGACACTGCTCTTACCACAGCAAGGAATAACCTCCGACGGGCAAGGAAAGGGGGAAGGCGCGTGGAGCGGGCGATGTCGCAACCAGTAGACAATAAAGAAAGGAGAGCTCCGGCAGCTCCGAGTCCACATAGAGGTTATATGAGAACTCGGACACAGCGGCAAACAAGCATGGGTCCTAATCATACCATGCCGCCCGAGCGGGGAGACAAAGTGGAGCACGGGTAGCACACCTAGGGTCTGGTTTTACTCTTCCTCTACCTGACCATTGGATAACTGAGGGGTGGTTAGGCACAGTAAGAAAAGTCCACAGTTTCATTTGTTAGTTGGTTACAGAGGGCACATGACGCCAGGAATCTGCGAGCATAAATTGCCACGCCCACGGTCCGACAATATGTGCCGAAGGGAAACCACATGCAGCCCACCGATAAAATATGAAAGAAAAAAATAGATCTGGCTTTGGCGAGGAGCTGAGGGTAGGCCAGGACAGCAGAGGAAACTAAAGTGGGTCATCTTAGAAAAATCGGTCAGTAACCACCCAGGCATCACGGTCGTTGTTCGCCAGCGGAAGGGAGGGGAGATCCGTGTATTAAAATCCATGGCAACATGTCCACACAGGACAGCTGGGTATAGGTAGAGGCAGGAGAAGACCTGCCGGTTTGAGACGTGGGGGAGACATGTTCCGGGCACCAGGAAGCGACAACCAGGCCTCCAAAATTCCAACGAACATCCTGGGAGTAGGCTCGGCACCAACCCTGTAGTTTCACGGGAGTGAACCCCGAGGGAGGCAGGACCTCTGTAATCCATGGGTGCCCCGCCATACACCCGGGCAGCAATGTACCCCATGGACCAATATCTTCTTACGAAAGAGCCTGGATATCGGAAACGTATGTCTTGAAAGGGAGGGATATGCGTTTTGTAAGATCTACTGCCGGCAGGCACGAGATGAGCGCCTTCTGGCAGGGAACTATATGCCCGTGGATCGTGGACTCGTCTCCAGTCAACCATCCGCAATGCACGGACCACCAACAACTCGAGGTGCGTTCGGCCTTGACTATTTTAGGTACACGCTGGGCGAATATGAATGAGAAAAATTATAATACGGCCACCACGAGCAAAAAGAAGAGGACCACGAGCCTGGCGTGGTTTTAAGCGGTGGGCAGTCATGGGAGACCTACAGCAGCAATTTTTATGGTCAGGTATAGATGTTGACAGGGTGACGGACGGCCACACTCCAAGAGATACCGCCACTCTTCCAGTGCCAGCTTGATGGCCAGCAATTTTCCCAGAATCGCCGAAATAGAGTTTAGTTCCTATTCAGCAGAGGAGACACAAACTTATTAGAAAAGAAACCCGCATATGTCGAGTGGTTTTGCCTTTGGGCCCTTTCTGGCAGAGAGTATGGCCCCAGGCCCCCCACCGGAGGAAGGCGTCGTACCATCGAAGGAAAACAATGTTTGTTCAGTAATACTGGAAACAGGAAGGAAGCACTGGCGAAGAGGCGTACGGCACCCTATTTTAACTTAGTGCAAGGCTTCCTCATGCCGCTGGTGGCAGAGCCTTAGGATTTCGCGTCTCTTCCTTGGTTAAAGCACTCACTCATGGGTGCGACACCAACGACAGGGAAAATGTGGTACTACAATTGGACCCTCTGTAATAGTTGCGCGAAACCCCAGGATCTCTTTGTCATGCGCTCGGAGGACACAAGGGGGAGCGGCACACTGTAGGACGGACAGACATACTTAGCACAGGAGGTACATCTGTAAGGCCCTTTGTCAGAAAATGAAGGTTCAGCCAGAGGAATGCTAACGGCTCTGCTGTTAGAATATGGCTAACTTACTCAAGTTTGGCATAGAGAGAAGGTTGGCCTTAAGTCGTCTGAGAATCCTGCGCGCACGTTGCAACTGATGGGCTTCAAGGTCGGGGGAAACCTGAGGGTAAGACTAAACCCACAACGAATGTCGTCAAAGATACAACAAACCACGCTATAGATGTAAGGACACGGGTCCCATGGAAGGTTAGTCAATTGGACGTAGTCTTGGAATGAACGGCCGGGGCATTGAATGGAGCCACCGAAGGGCCCCACATCGACACGGTAACCTCGAACGTGCCCAGTCGACGCCGCGTGTTGCAACGGACTAGGTCTTCCTTCGTCGACCACTCAACGTATCCGTTATGAGATTTATTAGATCCCTCGCCTCAGGTACTAGTTTAGTACATAAAGATTTTGGCACCTCGATCTGACTCGGTCAAAAGTTTCCAAGTGATTCATGGGCACGTGGGCCACCCAAAGGTAGCAGGCTTCCTTTCACCGTTAATAACTTGGGTGAGGACACTCGATTGTCTATGCAAGGAAGACAGACTACCGTCCCTTATTTGCCTACGATGAAGAACCCCGGCCCCAGCTGGGAGGCAGTACTTGCGGAATTAAACCCCCCTCTGGAAAGATGCTTCTCCTTGTTATATTGATTACATAGCCATAGGTCTCTCATGGTATACCGACAGGGGGTTAAACCCTCGCCACGTGGAGGAGACGTCTCGGGCCAGAAGATAACAGGACAGATCGTCACCTCCCTAGGGGCGATGGAACGGCCCGGCAACGTCCTCAGCTTGCATTCATCGCGGGAAGACGTCTGCAAAGGCTTGGATAATGGTGACAGGAAGGCCACGCCTGTCTAGAGGCTTAGACGCCGATAGAGGCTCGACAGAGTAAGCCACCAGGGCGAAACCCCCAACCCATTCGCTCAAAGGATGCTCACCAAACAAGCACGTCGGTCCCTGAACATCTCCGAACCCCAGCTTAGTGACTAAAGCGCCCGACTGCAACAATCGAGCACAAAACGGGAGCGTGGCTTTGCAGCCACGGATAAGAACCCAGACCAAGGGGACATGGACGAGCGAGGAAAACGGCTCGGTAACCCACAGCTAAAATAGATCGCAAGTCTCTCCTTATGCAGCGACCCTACTTGAAGGACCAGGGGCTCAGTTTTTTTCGGAAATTGATATTGGATCTTGAGCAATCTCATCACACTGGACCGTGACGGGATGAGTAGGGGGACAGGCTTCTCCTGGCCGGATCACAGGGAGAGGATACTGATGGGATACCAGAGGCCGCCGTCAAAGAAATTTACCGGAAGAGATCCCAGAGTTCCAGGAAAGGCAGTAGCCTGAATACTGGGCTCCAGGCCCCGTGCCGACGATCATCGCGGCATATGTCAGCGCGTGGAGCAGCGGCTTGCTACTCACCTCGGGGAGCCTCTCCTACGTATTCCTAGGTGCGGCCCGTTTCCGGAAACGCTGAGGGCGCACATGATGGGCAAGGGTTCTGCGGAAATGGTCTGCACTGCCAACAGTAAGACAAAAGATTCTCCTCACGTTTCTGTTTTTAGCTCAGTAGTAAGACACGGTGGGGCCGATATCCACCTCCATGCGCCTCTTCGGCGGCATGGTGCGTGGGAACTGAGGCGCCTTTGAAATACTGGGGCAGACGACGGAAGACGACGGGGTCTAAGACTTGCTCCCGTTCATGCCGGAGTTCCTCCTGGCGTTCCGAGAAAGAACGATGTCTATCCGAGTGGCCAGGGAGATAAGGCTCATCAAGGAAGACGCGAGATCCCGGATGCGGATTGAGGCCATCCTTGATGCGGTGGAGAGGCACCTTCTTGAAGGTCGGCAAGGTACATACGCCGCATTCATTCACGTAACTCGGAGGCCAAAGTGCGGAAACGTACAGGCATAATCCGCATACTAGATGAGTCCCCTTGCGCGCAGATTTAGCAAGGGCGTTCTCGGCAGACGAAGCCCGGGATGGCTCCTCGACAAACGATACTGAACTCGGTGAGGAATGAAGCATGGTTACGCTGTGACTGGATCGTCCCTGCCCAGAGGGGGGTAGCCCAGGCCCAGGGCTTTCCCGGAGAGAAGGCTTAGCTGAACGCCTCACCTTAGACCAGTCTAGGTAGGAATTGGTTGCCCATTTAACTCAATGTGCAGGGAGCATTGGGTGATAAAGCCCCTGCCGGCCTTGGAGTCCCCATCGAAATGGTCGGCATAGATAGACAAGCCGTGGACCAACGGTATGGAGCCAGAATCGGCGGGCGGAGCAGCGGGAGCCACGGGAGCGGGTGTTGATGCTGAGCGGCCAGGAGCTGCCTGCATCATGGCGGAGAGATGGGGCCCGAGTTGCTGGGCTTGATGAAGCGAAGCTGTTGTGCCTGCTGAGCACCACAACTGGCTTGTGAGGGTCAGCGTCAGATGGCAGAGGCACCTTGGGCGGAGATCACATGGCCGATCTTACTGTCACGTACACCGGATGTAGAAGTGGATACCACTGGACCACCGACAAGCGATGGTCGTAAAGAGCCCACGCCAGGGAACGGAATTCTAAGTAGGTCCGGTTATTCACCAGAGACCGCCGCAATGCGGGATGGACTTGCTGCGGCGGGAGTCTTCCAGGTCGTCCCCGCTGACAGTGTACTTGCTTGCGGTGGCAAGACCGAGAGTATAGCAACGGTGCAGAATCGTCAGCAGGCTCGTAGTCGGGGAAGGCAGAAGGTCTGGGCAGGCGGCACAGGTTCGTGGTGTGGACAGGATCCTAAGGTCAGGGCAGGCGGCAAGAAGCCGTGGTCAAGGAACGGAAGCTAAAGGTACGGTACACACACGGTAAATCAGGACACAGGCTTAGAACGCTTTACATGTATAGGAGCAATGGCACTAGAAAGATCTCCGGCAACGGCCCCAGGAAGGGGCAGGCTTAAATAAGGGCAGTAGACCTGGCAATAGCCCAATCTACCGGTAAACTGGCTCCACTTTATAATTTCATAGTGCCGGCGCCGCGCGGCCCTTAGATGGTCGGGGTACTGAGGCGACCGGGAGGCTGAGACCGCTAACCAGGGAGCGCGGCACCGGGTAAGTTAGGAAGAGTGCCGGGCCGGCGGTACCTCTGTCCCGAGCGCGCCCACCGCCCATAATGCGGGCGACGGTTGCCCGATCGTTACGGTTGACAGGTGTGCCCGCGTATCCGGGGCAGGGGGTCGCGGTCCACCGTGACAAGTTTACTGTTGTTGGATGTTAATCCAGCTTCTTCCAGCCCTGTTTGATGTGTAAGAATGAAAGGTGTTGTTTTTCTCTCCCCATAGACTTTTAATTGGTCATCGGGCGATTAATCTTATTATCGACTATCTCGATATTCCCTGAATGTAATGGACGATATCGACTATGACCCGATGACGATAGTTGACGGAATCGCTCATCACTAGTCATAGACATGACTTTGGGCTCTGTCAGGCTGCAGGGCCTGGTAACAACTGCTACCTCTGCACCCCCTATAGCTACACCCCTGCTTGTTGTCTATGAATAGAAAGACCTGCTCACACAAAGAGACTTAAGATTTCTTCTGACGCAGTCCAGTTCACAAGGTTGAGGGGTCTAAATACATTGTTTATTTCAGTGAGGGTAAGTCATGTGTGAGTCATACAGAGGACCTTCTCCTGCCCTGATTTTTAATTTCTGGTCAAACCAGATGAAAATCAAATGCTACCCAGAAACAAAATTTGTTTATGAAATCTGTCTTGAATTGGGCGGCTTCTCTGCTGGACACTGGCTTCCAAATTTGCTTATCTTATCTTCTGCTATTACTATTCACATATGTTAGGAGCTGCAGTCCTGTATCCTGACTCTTTCTACTGAGCGAAACATCACAGACAAAACAGAAAATGTTACCTTGCCATATAGATTTCTTTAAGCGTGTGCTCCTTTTCCTTACATGGCTTCAGGAACAGTTCTGAACTCCATGATTACTCCACCACTCGGTGTCTACTGGAAGGAGACTATAGGAATGGCTTGACAGCGGCTCCAGCGTTGTGATCAGATCTTTTTCTCCATCACTCTAACCCAACCTGAGCAGCAGTGGCTGCATCACTCTCGCTTAGGTCTTCTACATCCATTTATTGGATTGACCCTTTACCGTACCGTGGATGGTTGACCTCCTCTATAGCTACTTCTACTCCTTGGATCTATCCTTGTTTCCATTTCTGGTATAACCTGCCTTGCTTTCCGTCTCAACAGCTATTAACTTGAATGAAGCTGGTGAATTTCTAAGTTAGTCGTTCTCCATTGGTTGAAGGACAAGCTCTCCTCTTCCATGGCACAGATCATCGGGATATCATTACTGGGGATATTCATCATCAATTTGCCTCTTATTTGGGTAACAGACTTAATAGTGGTTCCCAATATAACCAGTGGGCACATGAGGTACAGCTTTCATATAAATTCTACTTATGTGACTCTTTATCTACTTCTTGGTTGCATCTTTCCTTTTGTAGAGACTCTGATCTGCATCGGACTCAGTGTGACGTCTCTCCTGAGACATGTGAGGAGGATCAAGAAGAGCAGATCCGAGTACACCTCCTCTCCTCAGGTCCAGGGTCATATTCGAGCAGTCAGGGTCATGATCCTAAAAACCTTCCTTAATGCAACTCTGAATCTCGCCATAAATAGCTTCACCTTGACTTCATACAAGCCGATTCCTGCAGTGGATATTATTTTTGGGACCCTCATCATGATAAATCCCTCAGCCGAGGCTTTAACTTTAATCACATGAAATCCTTAATTATAAAGCAGATTAATAAGAAGAGTAAATATCTTCTGACACAATATAAAATATAATATCTATCTATCTATCTATTCCATATCTATCTATCTATCTCCTATCTATCTATCTATCTCTCTAACCCATATCTATCTATCTATCATCTATCTATCTATCCATATCTACTATCTATCTATCTATCTATCTATCTATCTATCTATCTATCTATCTATGTAACTCATATCAATCTATCTCATATCTACTATATCTATATCTATCTATCTATCTATCTATCTATCTATCTCATATCTATCTATCTCATATCTATCTATCTATCTATCTATCTATCTATCTATCTATCTATCTATCTATCTATCTACCCCATAGCTATCTAAAACAAAAAATGAAAAAAGCATCACATCCAACAAGGTAAAAATTAGTAGGTGCTAGTGAACAAAAGACCCCAGTCAAGGGTGTTGAATGACTAAAGCTTTAAGACTTTATTCCATGTCTAATGATGGAGATGTTTTGGCTCCAAATGAGCCTTTTTCTAGCAATCTACCCATTTATCGCATTTATCTTAAAGCTTTTTCATAATTTGTGAGTGCTGCAATTTTCTTTTTATTATCTATCTATCTATCTATCTATCTATCTATCTATCTATCTATCTATCTATCTATCTATCTATCTATCATTCTATCTATCTCATATCTATCTATCTATCTATCTATCTCATATTTATCTATCTATCTATCTATCTCATATCTATCTATCTATCTATCTATCTATCTATCTATCTATATATCTCCCATCTATCTATCTATCTATCTATCTATCTATCTATCTATCTCATATCTATCTATCTATCTATCTATCTATCTATCTATCTATCTATCTATCTATCTATCTTTAAGCATCTGATCCGTTGTATTTCTTTTCTGTTTTTAACTAAACCTGAGGCTTCCATAGAGTCAAGAAGTAACAGGCTCTTATTCCCACCAATCCCAATGTCCATGGACTTGTGCTGACCGTGTGGCCCGGCAGCCTGGAAACTCCCCCACTCATGGTAATTCTCTCTCCAGAGGCATCATAGGACTGTGCGGTTGCTCCGTCCTCTATATTCCCTCTCTGCTCTCATCTGTATGACCAGTACAGGAGAAAACAGGAAGCTGAACATTTAGGGTTCAGCCACCTGTTACATAAGATGAAAGCTGGAGTCTGGAGAGATGGTTAATCACTGGACACAGAATAAGAAAGATAAATCCTTCCATTACCATAGATCACCAAGGATTTGGATGTTAACCTTTATTACTCCTCTAGACAACTAGACATTAACCATTTAGAGACATCAACCAATTCATTGCCCTAGATCACCAAGGTAGCAAATTTTAACCCTTTTTTTGCCCTAGAACTCAAGGACATTTTTAAAACAAAAAAACTACCTTAGCTACTGAGGACCATTGGTTTGGATACGCAACAAGAAGAGAGTGAAGAGCCCAGGTCTCTAAATGGCCCAGTATCTATGAATGGAGGGGACATTGCAATTAATGCACATAAACTGGATATTCTCATTCTTAATGTCAGTAGACTCAGACCGCAGTAATGTCCAGAAAGAGCAACATGGACATGCCCTCCATAGTCTGACATGAATGAGGCACGGCTCACTCAGTGCTGTTGTTTCGTTCTGTTCGTGGGCCATGAACACTACAGATACCTGCACAGCGCCACCATGCTGAATGGGACAAAAAACACGTGTCTTCCTCAAGTGGGAAGTGGACGGTCAGGCACAAATATGTTCCTCAACATTGTAATTGCAAAACTAACAAGGACAAGTCATAAGGTTCTGCAGAGCGAGGAGGTAGCAGGTGTCAATAAGAGCTGCAAATAATGATATTTACCAACCCCTCGCTCCAGAGGGTGCCATGTGGGGGGAAGGGCAAAGAAGTCAGATTGGAAGCAAAAAAACTCCAAGATTGGACACAGTTTTGTGGGATGATTGTGTGATGTCTCCTGTTCATCGCCTGTTATTGACATTTGTAAGAAAGAGAGGGACAGAATCCTTGATCTAAGAGACCTTGGTTTATCACTCCAGAAGGTCACTATGTACATGCACCTAAATGTCAGCATTGTACAACATTGCGTGTCCTGGTGGTTGGGAAAACTACAACAAGCTGGAATGATAGCAAGAGGTACATGGACTCGGCATGGACAGTTCTCCGCAGTCTCCTCATCATCACAGACAGGATTACACTGACAGGTAACACCTATATATAGATAACAAAAGGTCCACCATTCTCTATAGACTGACCCCTCCTGTTCTGTAGAGATCACTTCCCCATATTCTCCTCATCATCACAGGCAGGATTACACTGACAGGTAACAACTATATATAGATAACACAGGATCCACCATTCACTTTAGACTGACACCTCTGGTTTTCCAGTTTGCTATATTAGTTTGACTTCTACCATTTTGTATGTATAATTTTGTAGAAACTGCAGAGCAATAACTCTTCTTTTGCATATAAGTATCTGCATAGATAAACTGGAAAATACCAAAGTACAGATACAGCATAGGGGGATGTGGATATAAAACAATGCATTAAGCTGCGGCAAATTCTCTGTAGATGCATGCAAGCTAAGTAAGTGTCTTTGTCCTGGTCCTCGTTGTGATCGGGCTGAGGGCTCCCCTGGAAGAACAGACTTGACGCAGGGCTATGAGCAGAGGCGTAACTTGAAGCTCCTGGGCCCGGGCAA